>JAHWFO010070962.1:396781-411800 GCA_023313115.1 Rhysida immarginata | reverse complement strand
GTATTTATTGTTTACCTTTCAAGTAAATAAATTAGTAACAAAAATTATTTTCGTTAATGAATTTTATGAAAGTTTTTTCGACCATTTATTTATTTTTCGACGAATTGACCGCCCGACCAACTGACAGGTCGACGAATTGACATTCGACTAATTGACCTCCGACAAATTGACCGCCCGACCAACTGACACTCTCAACGAAATGACGCTCGACGAATTGACCTCCGACGAACTAACCACGCGACCAACTGACACTCTCAACGAATTGACGCTCGACGAATTGACGCCGACGAACTGACGCTCGACGAATTGACCCTCGACGAATTGACACGTAACCAATAAACTTACACTACCGTATCATTTTTAGACCCTATTTTCTTTTAGTTAGATACCATGATACTCGACGAACTTCAACCTATGGATATTAAAGCTTAATGTTAAAACTTTTAAAACCTTTCTATTATTTACATGAAGACGCTTGCTTTCCTTTATAGGGGAGAGTGGGGCAATGGCGCCAACCTGGGTAATACCGCCACCCTCAATTGTGTAGTACTAATGAATTTCAAAAGCCTCTGGAGTGTGCTGATCTCCTGATGCCATTACTATTAACAGTAGTCAACGGAATTTTTTCAACGTGTTCATTCAGTTTGATTTTTGCCAGCTAAAACGCTTTTGTAGCATTTTTCATCTAATTTTCGACCATCAAAATCGTCGTGGTAAATATACTTAAAGTTATCAATTCAATCTTTATATACCTTGAAAACAATCTTTTCTAGGTATATTTTAGTATAAAATGTTAGACTTACTGTTAAGTAGGCTAGTTGAAACCGCATCGCAACCGTCATATTGTGTGAATGGGGCAATATCGCCATCTCACAACAAAGTGGACCAACGAATGTCTCAAGAAGGCCATTGAAGCAGTTGAAAATGTAACTTCCGTGAAAAAAGTCGCAGCAAGCTTTAACATTGCTGGAACAACTTTACGTGACAGAATAAAAGCTCAGAATGTGAGAAGCCCTATTGATATTTTATAAATACAAAGCTTGTTTTAGAAACAGTTTTTTTTTTTTTACACCACTGTAATATTTTCATTAAAAATTCCAAATGTTCATGCTTAAAGTACGTTTTACTAATTTAGGTGTAAAGGCAAGATTGCCCAACAGCAGTGGTGGAATTGCCCCACTACATGGGGTAATTTCGCCACTCTGCATATGTTTATGTTCTTATTAATAATTGCCAAAGCAAAGGGAATTAGACTTTTCTTTTAATACAGTTTTATGTTTCATTTGGCTATCAGATCAGCATTCTTCTTATGGTGGCACCATTACCCCACTCTCCCCTATTGTTTTTGCCAACAATTCTTTACTACATAATTGTATATTTGATATGAAAAACTTACATGTGAAGTGGAACTTTTGCATTTATAAAATACAGTATTTTTAATGTTAAAAATAATTTTATTTCTGAATGTAATATACAATGTGTTATTCAGTTAAAATAAATATTACAATACCTTTGATCCCTAAATACCTTTATTTTATATTTACTTTATGAAGTTGTAGTTTTATACTTTTTTGTAATTAAATATCCTGTTTCTATAAAAATCATAAATCATGAATATATCCTTATCTATCATGACTGGCTTTTAGATTAGCCTTATTTTGATTGGCTCATATTTCCTGGCTTCTATTGACAAACAATCACAGCCCTTCTGGTCCTCATAGTTTAATATATAAAGGGGTGTTTGCTTGGAGGATAGCAGTTCACTCATTTGAGTCATTCTAGATTACATTATTAGACTGCTAGTTCAACCTGTTCTTGCTTTTCATTTCGCACATCATTCATGTAAAAAATATTTCGAAAACCCCGCACCCCTAGATACCCCGCAGCCCTCTTCCGCGTATGTAAAAGTGTATAACCCGTGGGGTATATTCATGAAAATATGGAAATAGTCAGCAGAATTGAAGGGGGTAGTTTAGATTTTGATAAAAATATAATCTTTGAAATTACAAATGTGTAACAGATACAAAAATTAAAACAAAAGCACTGTAAGTTACATTTAAATTTATGTGTTAAAAAATATTAACTCAAGAAACCATTATTTGATTAACTTTGTATTTGAAGTATTTTATATTTTATAAACCATTTTTCAATCATGGTTTTAATTTCTTTTCGATCATCTTTCAGTAGGCCTAACATATTTTTATTTTAGTTATGTATTTTTGATTTTTGCTTGTGGAAACTGATTCCTGATTTTTTTTATGTATGTAATAATATATTTTAATTGCAACCGTATTAACTTTCTTTATTAAAACATTCTTGGACGATTTTCAAGACGCACTTGGCATGAACACGATGACAGTTTACCAATGTCGTCACCATCTTATTTTCGAGATTTGACTTATGCATTTGCTTTTTACAATGGAAAATTGAGGAAAAAGACATGAAATAATGCGCTGTATATTGTTTATACTTGTACAAAGTGCTGTTAAGGTATATTAAATTTTATATGCTAGTGTTTGGCGATAGCATCGATGGCTCATGTATCGATGTTCAAAAAGTTTCGACATCGAATTTTTCGATCATCTTGAATCTTCGATGCTTCGATGTTCCATTTTGAATTCATTAATCTATTGAATAACTGTTTAGATTAATGTATTGACGATATGTATTGCAATGAGAGAATATGCAAAAACGCACTGGTTTCGTTTGAAGTCCCTCCCCCTCTCGTACTTTTTCCAATATGGCCGCCACAGCCTTTTAGAGATTCTTATTATGCTGCAAAGAGAGAGAATACTTTAATCTTATGAGAAATTTATTGAAGCAGTGAAAGGGTTAAATGAAATCTAAACGGATTAATAAAATATTACTTAGTTTTTGTAAACTCCACTTCATCAACTCACTTTAGTTTTTGTAAGAGTTTTCATCAACTCTGACCCGTGCATAGGCCGAATGCGTTTTTTTAGGGGTCATATTTTGGGGAGGGGGGGGGGGGCTTATAGACGAGTATATACGTTAATAACCAATAAGATAAATTCACCTAGCCAATAAGGGAAATAAAAATTTTAAGAGTACAGATAGTAATAAAAGAGATAATAACCAATCAAGATATTTGACAAGCATAAAAACACTAACAAAGCTAATACTATGTAAGAAAGGACATGTTTAGCAAAATGTAACCAATTACGCTGGGGAACAGCAATTTCATTGACTGAGATCTATGACTTGTTTTTGAATAACTTTTGGCCTCTGAATCCAAAAATAACTGCAGTTTTTGTCTATCATGTCAACTTTTTAAGCTGCAGGAGTTTACATATTCAAAAGTCATACACAGTCCAGTCACAATGTGATCACCTGTCAGTGGCCAGAATAACCACCTTTCGCGGCATGGACAGCTGCCCAACAGGCAGAAAGAGAACCGATAGGTTCTGGAAGATATTGACAGGGATGTGAAGCCATGCTGACTCCAGTTCTGTGGCGAGCTACCATAGGTTGCGCGGCAGAGGATCCATGGCACGAACAACCCGATCGAGTTGATCCCACAGATGCTGTATGGGGTTTAAATCCGGGGAGTTTGGGGCCCAGGAGAGTACCATAAATGCATCCTCATGCTCTTCGAGCCACACACGAACACGGCGTACTGTATGCCACGTCGCATTGTCCTGCTGGAAGATGTCATCGTGCTGACAAAACACAATCTGCATGTAGGGGGTGAGAATGGTCTAAAAGGACAGAAAACTTTTCCCAGACCATAACACTGCCTCCTCCGGCCTGGACCCTTGCGGCACGTGTTGCAGGGGTTTTTTTCTGACGCTGAACGCCATACACCTCATCGCCCATCTGTCTGATGGAGAATAAACCATGATTCATTGGAAAAAGCCACTCTGTTGCTGTCCAGTTGTGATACTGGTGTGCAAATGTCAGTCTTTGTCGATGGTGAACAGCTGTCAGCATTGGTGCACGAACCAGCCGTCTGCTGCAGAGCCCCAGATGCAGCAACGTTCGCTGAACTGTCATTGAGGATACACATTTGGTAGCCCCCTGGTTCATCTGGGAGGTCAGTTAATCCACGGTTGCACGTCTGTTCGCTTGCACACATCTCTGTAGTCGTCGTTCACCTCTGTCATCTATGGCCCGTAATGCTCCACACTTGGAGCACGCGAACAGTTCACAAAACTAGCAGTTTTGGAAATATGCCACCTTTGGCTCGGAAGCCGATGATCATGCCCTCTTGGAGGTCGGATAAACGCTACATTTCTCCATGACTCCAACAATTGCAATGTTTTTTGCTTCCTTCTGACACCCTTCTTATACCCCACTCTGATACTGGTACGTACCATATCAGGATATAATCATTTTCTGCTGATGTTGAACGTAGGGGGTGGCCACATTAATGTGACTGGACTGTGTACAAAATGTGCACATAAAGGAAAATAAAGGGATAACTCAATCTGTCATCAATCAATTTTTAAGCAGGTTAAAATTTTACTTTTGAAAAGAAACTTCAGTTTATAGATATCCTTATCCAACGTTAAAATAATCTACTATCATTGGATGTTTATAGGAAAAGCTAGCTGAAATACCCAGCTTCGCCCATGTGGTCTGATGCCAAGTTAGATCGAGGGGCATCTTATGATTCGTGGAATGTTATCCAATTTAATTTGGAAGTCACACACATACACACAATTGATTGCCCTTCTGATTTTTTATCTCGTTTGCGTATGCCTACAGAGCAGAAAAACTGTATCCTCTTGAAAGAACTTGGGCAGAAATTTTTGTGCAGTAGTAACGGATAGACTCTGTCAAAAATATTGAATGATGCTAAGTGATATCAAAAAAGTGAATTTGATAAAATGTTATTAAAAAATCTAGCTATGTAATACTTCAGAATAAACAATATTCTTAGTCTTTCCTTGAGGGGCAAATAGATATGAATTGGTTCTGGATCTAACATGTGAGCAACCAACATACAATTGTCCATGAGAAAAGCAAGGAGTTTCTAGATCCAGGCCAAATATTTTTAATGATTGTCCTTGAGACTTGTTAATAGACATACCAAACGCCAGGTGAATTGGAAACTCCGTTCTCTTAAAAGGAAATGGAATAATGTCACAGATGATGGGAATTCTTGGAAGTGTGACATTATATGTCAGTATAATGCGCTGTGCCCCAGCAGAGGCTAAATATAATTAGTATATTTTCATGTGTTGCTGGTGCTGAGGTTAGTATGTTGTAGTTGTTTTGTAAGTGCTTGTGCGTTTGGAGTTGGTTGTGAGAGAGTGTTCCGTTGTTGAGATCGAGTGTTTTGCACATAAGATGCGTGTGAGGGTGGATGGTGCGTGTGCATATGTGCGTGTTATTTGAGTGTCAGTTTGTATGGGGAAACTGGAAATTGTTTCTGTTAAATATTGCTAAGTGCCTTAATTTCCCGTCAGTATATTTGAATAAACCATTATAACGATGATTTTGATAGTTGTAAAATTAAGTTTGGTACAATTACTTGGCCGCTGTCGTGACTGAAAGTAGCAACAGCACTCAGTATTGTTTGGCTCCCATTGTTTTCGGAGATTTTCTGGCAAGCTGTTGATTTTGTCGAGCTGTAGTATTGTTGTTCCTTTTATCTGTTTTTTGTTTTTTTTAATCTCTGTTTTTTGTTTTGTGTTCTGAAGTTGTTCCTTGAGGAGAGATACATGTTTTTTCTCTCTGGCAAAGAAACTAAGTTTTTCTCCTGATAAGAGACGATTCGAATGACAGGCAGCCATATGTAAAGCGAGGAACGCCCTTCCGATTCGAACTGGTTACGACGAATGAACCGCATTTATGCTGAATCAAGCCCTGTATTTTAATATAGTTTCGCAACATGCTACTGCAGTCAACCGTTCCAAACCATTTCATGGAAATGAGGATTTGTTTTCTAACGTCGAATGGGATCATATGCCGTTGCGGAGACAGTCGAGCAGTTGTAAGTTGTTTATCGGGCAGTGAAGCCCGCAACTAGTGCAATTAGCTGTCACTGTGGTGAGTGAACCTTTTGTATTTATTTTAACATCAAGAAGGAAGTCCTGCGACGTGTGGATGTGGTGTCAGCAAGTGACCCGTAGTGACAGATTTGCTTTGTGAGTTATACCCGAAATTAGCCCCCTGAGAATCATCATTAACAGAAACTGTGTTTAAGACAGTTCATTAAGTCAAATGTGAACTCTGCTGAGTGAACTGCAAACTGGAGCATGTTGTTTTTGGCTTTTACAGCTTTATTTTTATAATTTAAGAAATGTTGTTTAGATGGCTGATGTAAATGATAGCATTTAAATAGGAGTAGGACATGAGACTGCATAACTGTAGGAGTGTACAAAATAATTGAGCACCGTGACGAACTGTTGCTAAAATCCTGTACCGTCGGTGTGTTACACCTGGGAAACGGACACAGGTTCCTGTGTCCCCCTCACCCCCCTGCCCCATACAGGGATCACGTGGCGCGTGTCAGCGTCAGCTTCGGCGGAATATTTGCTGGTCCATATTCTGAACGTGGGCTCACCGGCTGCAGGCGCTGCCTCCGCTCTGTAATGTAACACGTGCGTGAACGCGAGCAATCGCTCGCTTATCAGTGTGGATTTGTGTAAACACTCCACTACCAGTGTGCAGAAGTACCTAGTTAAGGCTGTTAGTGGGGTTAACTCGTTATGCTAAGTATTTCATAGCAAGCTTAGTTAATTGAGGGGCCTCTCTTCGCTAACTTAAAGGTAAACTCCACGGAAAAAATCTACTTTATTTTTTGTATCATAATATTAATCCAGTTTAATAGAGTATATATCATTTAAAATTTTTCGATTTTTCCTAACATTTTATTAAGAAAAATGCCTCGGAAAACTGAAAATTTGCGTGGGATCTTCCATTCCCTTCTCCAGAGAGCACAACGAACAAAGCATTATTTCCTGCTGCGAGAACCTCGAGGAATTTCGTCGCTGAGATTCTAGTCGCTTTCAACGATACTACATATCGTTAAGATTTTGCTAACCTGTTTTATGTCGGAATGCCTTCAATTTGTTCTCTGTTTGGATGTGTAAATAGATAATCGTATAGAAATTTCACTGAACCTAGATCACGTATTAGGTGGAACTAGATGCTCTTCCAACTCTAAACGGGCCTGGCGTTCTTCACGAACAACAACCGCAACAGCACTCGTTAAACGCCGAAGGAATGAGGAGGTAAGCCTATCTGTGTAAAGCACATGCCACCCTAATGTGCACACGCCGACGCGGAAAGCAGAAGATCCCGTTACACAGTTTAACACATAGGGCTGTATATCACAGAAGTTTCCATAGCATTTAATTCTGCTAACAGCCCTTGTACATCGCTGTCACTGTTATCAAAATCTCTATCGTCACTGTCGGTCTTGTTTTCATATTCGTTATCCATAATAGGCCTAGACTACTGCGATGCCATGACCAGAGAAGCGGGAGAATTGATAGCAATGCCTGCACTGCCCTGACAATTTACTGATAGCGGCGCCTGCAATAGCATCCAATGTATGGCGTCACGATTTTGAAACTCCTTCGCACCTCTCGGTAACTCCTGACGTCACAGGTGCCGAAACGTGGCATCAGTGTCGATCGGGGGGGGGATGAAAGTTTTTTTTTTATATATTTTATCAATTTTGAGTGAGAATTGAAAATTTTTATACATGGTACATTATTATTGAGACCTTCATCTTTCATTTTAAACAAAATTGTTTTGAGTGTGGAGTTTACCTTTAAGTTGTTTAAAGATTAAGAAATATGGATCAATACCCAAGACCGCTGCAGTATATGGATGTACAAGGTATACAAGTAATAGGAAAATAAAGAGTTTTTGTAATGTCTAAAACATCTGTGAATGATTTATTTGTAGTTTATAAGTTTTTGACAACCGAACGAAATAGCGAGTGCCCCTCGAGGCGGTGCTTCCAACCCGTGATGGCCTCCTGCGAGCAACTGCTCTAGTAGCTTTTTGGATATCCAAGTCTTAGTAGGGGGGGGGGGGAGTCCACGTCACAGAAGAAGTATAGTCGTGTTCTTTGCACAGCCAGTAAGCACATTCGCTTCTATCAAGTTTCGCTTTATCGCTGTGATGCAAAGCCTAATGCCATTACAGAGCTTTGGGGCATCCAAATTTCAAAGCAAAATGATTGGCGCCCCGACTTTCAGCTTGATCTTGTGTTGAAGAATACCAGGCAAGTCCTGTGAGTTTAGAAACTCTACAGAAAAATTTATTTCATCCCCTTCTTCGAGCACCTTGTTGTATTTAGTACAGCCAAAATAAATACAACAGTTATATAAAAACAGGTAAATCCTGTGAGGAATTATAAATTGTTGGATGTGATGACGTTGCCCTGTGACTCACACAAACCTAAGTTGAAGTAAATGAATCATCCAATCTTGTACTCTCTGCTGTCCGGCTCATCTTTCTATATTCTTGCTGTCTGTCGAGAACTAAAATTAGCAACAGAACGATCTCTCTCTCTCTTTCCTCTAAGTCACGTGATTTGATGGTAAGGGCCAATCAAGATTCAGCAAATGTTCATGCGGTATTATTTTTATCGATTCAGTACATGTTTAGAATCCAATTTTCCTAACATTGTATAAAAATGGTAAAAAAAAATGACCTTATAGGAAGATACAGTGATCAAGAGCGATTTTCCATTGTTTGTGGCTCGCAATAGGCACTCCTTAAATTAATCGCCCCCCCTCCCGTCTGAGCAAAAAACAAAAAACAAACATTCTTATAGCTACTAAAAGGAATATCAATTTGCAAGAAAACAAGAGGTTTTGGTGATAGATATGTATTATCTAAATCTTATATGTAACGTTTAGGGCTAAAATAATAAAATGAATCTACCATTTTTACCAATAATTATAATTAAAATACAGTAATAGAGTAAGGTTTTGATCATAAATTTACAGTGATGGTAGGAATATCATCACAGTTTACTTGCATGCGTGAACAATCAGCCCGTCGTGTTCGCTTTAACATTCGGCTGGTCATGTTTGTATGAAGTTAATGCATGCTATAGCCGACGAAAAAAAGATAGGCCCCACCACTGAAAAGTCACCTGACCATCTTAGTCCAAACAACAATGTAACCTTGATTGTTTCCAACAAATGAAAAAATACTAATTGCTAAAATCCAAAATGGAAAATGGAAACTGTGAAGATTACATTGTTGTTTCGACTAAGAAGCTCAGATATCTTCAATACAAGGGCATGTCTTTTTCGTTAGGTACGATCCTTGACTTAATGGTTCACGTTTTAAGGGAGATAGTTATAAAAAGTAAAAAATAAATAAATAAATAAACAAATAAAAATTAGACAAACAAAATTATTATTATTTCTTTTTTTATTAAAATCTTTGGAGAGATATAAGAAATTTTTCTAAAACAAATGAGAATACACCTTCTAGGGCATGCATCTGTTCAAGCTTTTGCTGAAAAAGTAAAGGTACTTTCTCTAATGAGCTAATAATTGGAGAAAATTTATTTTTCATATGGTTTTTGTAATGTAGTAACTTCCTTTAGCAAAATTATAAATAATGTTCATCTAAACATATTAGAAAATTATAAATAGCTCAAAGAGATATTGAGAAGGCAATGTGAAAGGGCAATTCTTGCTGCTAAAACTGATACTATCAATATGAACAACCACATTCAGGATATGATTCCACACTCTGTGACTGAATACAGCTCTATTGAAACGGATGAGGGATGTTGAGGAGCTGTAAATAGAGTTTCTGAACACTTTAATCCATATATGAAGTATTTTTTAATATAGACAGAAATAATTCAATATTCATAGCCTTTTTTTTGATATTTTATAATGTTAAGGATGCAATGTCAAATTTTCCTAGGCAAACTCAATCAGACACGAAATTCCAGTGCAAGCACTTTCTTTTTTTCCAAAGTGAATATTTACTTTATTAACTCTAAAGGTGCCTTCCCATAGCTCACTTTTTGCGTGAAGCTTTTCGCTTTTAGCGTTTTGTGTGAGATTTTTCAAGCTCAAGCTATCCTAAACACCAAGCTGATATACGCTAGTTGCGTGAAGCACTTGGACTTTCAAGCTGTTTTTCGCTTCAAGCAGATATCTAGGTCAGTTTGATTTTAAAGCTTACATATCTGGAGTCTAAGTAGGTTATTATTTCATCCTCAGTACTGCTTCTCGTAGTTTGTACAGTCCAGGTCGCACATGATTTACTAAAAATTATTAAAGCATGATGTAACATCTGTTAAAACGATCTACTAGCAGCTTGGAAATGACCGAGGCACATGCACAGTACACGCCTTTCTCTCAAGACTGCAATGGGTGTGTGAGTAAAAGGGCCAAGAGTGTATGAATAAAAAAGGAGAAAAGTGAAGGAAGAATTGTTGTAATTGTAATTGTTTCCCTTTTCTCCTTTGTATTCATGGTTTGTTTGATGAATATCTTCTGTATATTATTATTTCTTCTTTGAGTGTTGTACTATGGTTTAAAATTTTTTATTAAGTATTGATTTCTTTTATTCTATTTATTTATTTATTTATTTATTTATTTATTTATTTATTTATTTGTTTTATTAAATTTGATTGAGCTAATTTTATAGAACTTTTAATTTGTTATTTTATATTTATTTTTATTTTCATATTATTAATTTATTATACATTATATTAATTAATGAATTTATATTCTTTATTAAATTTATTATATATATTTAATTGTTATTTTGCTCATTTTATTTTATTAATTTGTGTATTATCTTACTTTATTTATTACTTAAGTTTATTTAATTAAGAGTTCTCTTTATTTAAATTTAATTGGTTTTATTTTATTTATTCCATTTATTGTACCGTCAACGAAAAAAAAATAAATATCACGTATTGCTAAAATGGAAATGTTTTCCTTTTTACAAAATACTTTTACGATTAATTATCAATACCTTATTAAAATTAAACTCCTTCTCTGTAACAACAAACATTTCTGTGCATTGAGAGGCACCATGTGTTTTTGAATTCCCGGCTACGATTTCTCGCGAGACACTTTAGCTACAGGATATCTTCAAAGCTAGTTTTTGCTTTAAAGGTACAGCTGCATTTTTCTCGCGAGTAGAATTTGCTTTAAAGCTCTAGCAAGCTATGGAAAAGTACCTTAAGGATTTTTCATGTGTTCTTATTCACATTCAAATTCAGATATTTCAAAATTTCATCAAACAAATAGACCGAGCAACACTGGGCATATCAGCTTGTTTTGATATAAAATTATCTCCATATTACTAAGGACCAAAAATTGTTGTATTTCTTTGAATCGATGAAAATTTGAAAAAAAAATAAAATTTACTTAATAGTGACTTGGGCTCTATACCCGTCCTAATGATTTACTTAATAACTGGTTACATGTTTGCTAAACATGTTCCTTCTTAAATAGTGTTAGCTTTTGTTAGTGTTTTTATGCTTGTGAAATAACTTGATTGGTTATTATCTCTTATTACTATCTGTACTCTTTCAAGAGTTAAGAAAAATGTAAGTAATATATAGCAATTAAGACAGAGATGAAAAAACTTTCATCGATGATAATATAAGTTGAAGACTTTCAAAAATTTCTACCTGATGATGGTCCTTGATGAAAAAGACCGAAAGGCCTCGTATTTTTTGTGATGTTTTCTTATTATCTCTCTTTCAAGAGTTATTTCTTTAATTGGCTAGGAGAATTATCTTATTGGTTATTACATGTTTTTTTTCTGTTTATCGTATGTTGTATTTCCTTGATTGGCTCTTTATTATTTGTAAAATAACCTATTGGTGTTCCCAATTTACACATTGATGAAAAAGACAGGGTCTTAGAAATTTAGATCCATGGTTCCATATTAAAAATCTGATTTGTGAAATTGTGCTTTGTGTTTATTTTGTTTGTTACAACTATCAACTAGCAAAATATCTGTACTGAAATTAAAATGATGCCAGGTGGTTTAAAGTTTGCGACTTGTTTACCGACTTACCCTCATAAGTTATCTACAGTCAACTCTCATTATAACAAAGTTCACCAAAATGTGTGGACTTCCAGGTTCGTGCACACATTTTGCCAAATTTCGCAGTTTTCCACCGAAAACCACCAAGATGTGCAATTACCACTTTCATGCACACTTTTTGCCAAACTTCGCTGTTCTCCATAAAAAATTGGTTATAACCGATATTTCGTTATATGTGAAACTCAATTTTTTAGTGTAAAAAAAAAAATGCCTTTTTTACCTTAGAATTCGTACATCATAATTGAAATTTGAAATATTACGATTAAAAGGATGAAATATCTATAATTGAACATAAACAAAAAATGTGATTTCCATTCGACTTCGCTCATTTGGTGAAATTTTTTTTATCGAACACTACCACAAACCAGATTTCCATTCGAGTAAGTCTTTATAGTAAAGAAACCTGTCTTTTCTAATTGATCGAGATGCTCAGTCGATGTTTAAACAGACAGTTTAGAGACTTTCAAGATTTTTAAGCTGGTTGATATAAATCGAAGAATAAACTGGAAAAACTTGTTGAATTCGCCTCTTGCAAGTTCGATTGAAGCACCACCTAGCAGGAATGTGAGTACACTATCTGTGGCCACGTTATGCTTCTCTTCTATGAGCGCTCACTAATTTATCTCAATTTGAACGATTTTATTTTTTATACAAATTTGCTGAATTGACTCAAATATGCCCGGTATGATATGCTGCATAGTAGAATGCTCAAATTCATATTAAAGACTCCCAGAAGGAACAAAATATTATTCATTTCCGACTGAAAACTGGTTTCGTCAGCAAAGATAGCTATGGACAAAGCGATTAAAAGAAAGAAGTATTTCGGTCCTGTGAAATTAAAATTAACATACTAAAAACCGTATTAAATAAGAACATCCATTTTCTTTTCATTCAACTCTCAATGGCCACAATTAGTCTGAGAAACTTCACGCATGTAGCTTGCAAGAATCGGCATTGTTTGTGTTCTCTCCTCTTCTCCTCCCGGACTAAAGCCATTGAGTTCCAAATAAATTTTTCTAACATGTGCTTCTTTATCAGCATTTGATATTTTCATAAGAATTTTTTTTCCGTTTTTCAGTACATGATGTGTCTAGAAAAATTTTTGCTTCTATTTTTCATAGTCATCGATCAACTTTCGTAAACTGAAGAAGTACACTACATGATCAAAGGAGCTGGGACACCTGTTGCTCTACCGTAAAGCCGCAAAAAGCTTCAATCAGTAGTGTGTAGAACCACCCCGAGCTGCTATCACTGCCTCCACCCTACATGGGATACTGTCCACAAGTTTACGGTATGTGTCCATAGGTATTAACATCCATTCCTCAAGGAGTGTCGTGGTAAGTCCTGGACAGATGTAGGGCGAACCATCCTGGATCTCACACGTCGTTCCAATTCGTCCCAAAGATATTCGATGGGGTTGAGATCAGGACTCTGGGCAGGCCCAATCCAGTTCTTCAAATCGCATCTCGTCAAACCAGTCGGATATGGATCTTGCTTTGTGGCAAGGCGCATTGTCGTGCTGGAAGAGGAACAACCTGTCACCGAAGTGCTCCCACAGCGCTGGAAGTGTCCCGTAATCCAGAATGATCCTGTAGCCATCAGCATTGAGGTTTCCGTCCACCTTGTTGAGCGGCCCAGTCCAGTCCAGGAGAAACACAGGGGTGTCCCAACTCCTTTGATCATGTAGTGTAAATTCTTGCTTCCGCTTTCAATCATTCTCCATTCTACAGCATTTCCGCTCTCTCAAAATCAGAGTACAATTTTTACTATTTTTGTTACGCAAAATAAGCCTAACGGAATGTATTAAGAATGGCCTTTACAATAAATCGTTATTTTGCCAAATAAGTCGTTTTCAGTTCATTATTTCATTCAGTTATGTGTCACTGGAAAATTACCGTTTTACCCGATTTTTCTTAATAAAATAATTCGTTATAAGCAGTTGTTTTTTTCTTAACAAACCTTCGTTATTTCAGCAATTTCATTATAAGCGATTTCCTTATAACGCAATTCGACTGTATATGGAAGGAGAAGTTAATAAAGGAAGCGGAAAATACCTTTTATGATCGAGAGAATTTAGAAGCCCCTTGTGACTCCATGGATAACTAGGAGGATGAAGTTCTAATCCTTCTGCTTTTACCGACTGGTTTAGTGCATAAACCAAACCTACTGCTCCTCCAGTTAATACTGTAGCTGTTGTGTACATCTGAAACAAACAAACTTATTAAATTTTATGCAAATCATAATTTCTTTTTTAGTTCAAAATTCAGGTTTTACATTGCCATAAAATCTATTTTTGGAAGAAGATTAACCTTACAAGCATGCATGTGAAAATAAAATCAATAAAATACAATCAAATGTCAAATACATGTTTAAGTCCTATTTTTTACATTTAAGTAAAAGAAAAAAAAAATGATAATTGGTTATAATCAGTTTATAGACAGCCAAATTTAAATCAGGTAAGAGATGTTATTACATTAGAACCTCAATTTTACGAACTCGGATTTTCCGAAGTAATTCTGAAATCCCGACCCCAATTTTGCAATTTTCTTGTTACAAGCTGTCATTTATACGAAGTATTTTCAAAACAAAATACGGTTTTTATGAACCTATCCACAGTAATTAATAGTACATTTTCATTAATTAAACCAATCATTTGAAGCTTTTTTGTTAAGCGAATGGCACCTACCGTAAATATTCTACTATAACGCGACTTCTTGTATAACGCGACTCCACTTTTTCGGCCCAAAAAATCGGCAAAAATCCTATCCTCTTGTATAACGCGACCCCCATTTTTGACTCCTCGCGAGAAATAAAATGTACGAACTTATACAGAAAAAAAATCGATGTTGTTAGATGTTGGCGACGAGTAATTCGAATAAACAGCGAATTAATACATTGTATAATGAACTGGACATTATATACAATGTAATTAATGTATAATACATGGCAAATTCGTCTGAATGTCATCAGCACAGAAAGCGACTTCGACAAA
>JAHWFO010070962.1:379994-396771 GCA_023313115.1 Rhysida immarginata | reverse complement strand
TTTAATATTTTCACTACATAATATTTTCTTGTAGGCTTTGGTTCGAGACAGTTTGCAAGTAGGCCTATTTATCAATGTTTGGGAGAAGTTATTATCGATGTTGTTATTATCGACGATCGGCCGCAGTGGTCGGAGGGCTGATTTTTATCCTCTAGTATAACGCGACCCAGCAAATTTAGATGCTTTTTTAGGCCAAAAAAATTCGCGTTATAGTAGAATATTTACGGTATCTCTAATTGGGTCATGTAGCAAATGAATCATTTTATTTCCACTACTTAAGCACGTGTTTGCACTGCATTAGACAGTTTCGATATGAGAAAATTGATTCGTAAGCTGATGATTTTTTTTTTTTTTATACAGTTTTAGACTTGAATATTATTTTAATTGCTATTAAAAATAAGTGTTTTGTTATAAAAAAATAATTAAGCGTTATGGTATTACCTGTTGAATGCTTAATTTTAACGTTTGGTTATTATTTGTTTATGGCTTAGCCACTTGTTGCTTTCATGCGTTGTTGTTCTGTAGAGCAACAATGTGTGAAGAAATATTCATTAAGTAATTGTTGAGGAGCAGCTTTACGAGGAATTGATGTAAAATTTCCCGAAAAGGTAATCCTCCGTGTGGTGGATTGTTGCCACAGAGGAGCTTGATGGAGGGAGAGCTCTATTCTGTCTGCGATGAAGGAGATATATTTTTTTTCTCCTTTGGAAAAGAAGTCAGTGTGCACTATCGCCATGTTAGACATTCGATGCCAGCTTCGACTGTTAGGCAGTTGCTTAGTATGTTTCTGTTTTTGCAATGGAACTCTGTTCACCATTTCTTCGTGATATTGAGTTCGGATTTGATGTGTGTCCAAGATAAAGTGTAATTCCTGTGCTAGCAATATCAAGGAACAAGGACATCATTTGGTGAGACTGTTTCTTCTCTTTTATTTCGCGAACAATGTGTCAGCACAACTGTGAGGAAACACCATTAGTGGGGATGGTTCTGAATTTATATATCGCCAATTATTATTGCCTGTTCATTGATTAATAAGATAAAGCAACTCTTTAAAGGGTCTGGAACATCCGTGAAAGCCCTGTCGGCGACGTGCTGAGGAAATGGCGGCACAATCCCTGTCGTATGCTATGGCTGCTTAATGGCTGGTTCCACGTTTGAGTTGGCAGACTTGAAAGGCTGTCATTTTGCAAACCCTGTCCATTATCAAATTATTAGCTGTTAGATGCATAGTTGATTTGGTGTTGCGCAGATCGTGATGAATGTGAAGCTGAGCATTGTGGGCTTGGTATCACGAGTGTGGATACAGATAAAGAAAAGAAGTAGCATCTTGTAAAGGCAATACGGTAATTATTGAGAGCTGATGCAATATGATTTAATTGCCATCATCTACAAAGCAAAGACGCGATACAACAAAATTTATATGCAACAGGAAGGGTATCCACCAATCAGAAGCCATGAGAGGCAGTGTGCTAATTGGTGGAATTAAACTGAAGTAAACCAAAAAATGGGAAAAAGGAAAAATGGGTATCCACCATTCCGATGGCAGTCTGTGCAGCACCATTCTGACACCAACGCTGCACAGACTGCCAAACATTTGAGATGTGGTACACTTTTCCTATTACTTCCATTATCGTCAACTAAACTGTATGGGAAAAAGAAAAAAAAAGGCATTTGGCGACCACGGGAAGCAGTGTGCTGATTGGCAGATGTAAGAAAACAGAGGAAAAAATAATCGGGGGGGGGGGGACAGGTTAAAAGTTTGTACAATTTGTAACTACTTTAATGGCATCTATCAGAACTTCATTTCAAAATTTATATGATTATTGAGTAAATTGTAGTGATTTTGTATTTCAATAATCTCGCAAATGGCTATCTTTCCAGGATTCTCTACATATTCCTGAATTGTCATGTTATAAGGTATTTCTCCGTAATAAGATGCTCTGTGAAGGTGAATCTGTTAACTCCTTTTTTGTACAATCTTCTGTGTTTATTATGTCTTTCTAGAAAAATCCTTTTTGTCATTGCTATATACATACAAACAATTCCACAGTCAATACATGTCAATTTATAGATAACACATCCGTCAACTCCAGTTTTTTTACTGTTTTTCTGTCTGTAGCATTCTACGTACACTTGGCTACCATTTCTTGTTCTGAAGGAAACTTTTGCCTCTTGGATAATTTGGTCATTGATTTGCATTCTGTCCTGATGAACTTCAGACGAAATTACCATATAATATACATTAATTATACAGTATATACAATGTACAGTTCATCACACCTTAAAAATGGTCTTAGGAGGATTTTTTCACGCCATTACCTCTGATATTGATGAATAAATATAGAAAAAAAGTAAAGGAAATTCCACGGCATGGACTATTTTACTCTATTAATTCACTTTTTATTTGACTTTCTCATTGCCAAAAGCTAATGCTGAAATAACTCCTCAAAAAGATGGCATCTTCACAACTGCATCAATCTGACAGAGGTACGTTCTGTCCTGATCAACTTCAGACGAAATTAGGGTATAATATACATCAAAGCACTTTAATTATACAGTATATATAATGTACGCCAATTAATTAGTTCATTATACAGTACATTAATCCCCTTTTTTATTTGAAATTCTCGTCGCCAATGTTAGTATAAAAATAGCTTATCAAAAAGATGGTAACTTCAAAACTGCCTTGATCTGACGGAGAAGCATTCTGTCCTGATTAACGAGCTTAAAGAGAGGGTAGAGTGGAAATAACAGCCCCATATTTGAAGCGAATTGAAGCGATATCAGCCATGCTCCAATAAGAAGCGATATCAGTTGAGGTTTAAACTTGGAATATGATGTGAAGGCCAACACAAGTCAAAATAAGAAGCCTAAACATTCGGTTTATTGCAATAATATTTGTCATGGTATTGCGCAGGAAATTAATTTAAAATAGAAATAATAATTTTCTGTGAAATTTATTCCAGTTTTGACAATATTCTAACAAATAAGAGAAATAAGAGAAAATTATTATTCCCTTGGATTCTAAAGCAAATTTACAAAACCATGTTCTACTCTGGGAACTATTTATTTTACATTATTATGTCATAGTGACAAAGAACCGTATAATTCCAAATATAGGCCAGGGCTCTTAACTCAGAAAAATTGAAAATTTTAGCAGTGCAGCCAAAACTGAGTGCAGCCTAAAAATTTTTTTTTTCTGAATTAAAAAAATCATTATCGGTAATTTTGGATAGAACAAAAATAAGATCAAACTACTTCACTGCTCTGAAAAGGGGGCCAAGACACTCTTTTGTTGAAATTCTAATTTAGTTTGTGTTTTTGGACATCCAACTTTTAACTTTCTGTTCTTATACAGTTTTGCCTAATTAATTGTTTTACTTTCTTGGGCTCAGTTTGGATTTTCTTGTTAATTTAAAAATATTCAATTTCTGGAGGAGGTGTGTGAATCTTGCCCACAAAGGCAAAATTTAAACAGTTTAGTTATTATTTACTATCATTTTTAGTTGCATCCTAATGGAATAAAATGATTACAATGCAGGATCAAATTTGTGTTACATGGTGCAATTTTTTAACGATCAGTGATCAATTAACCTTTTCAAAAAGTATAAAGCTTAACAGAATTTTCATATAAAAAGATAGGAAGCAAATATAAGAGAAAATAGGTATAATATGGATGGATTGTATTGGCTATCGACAAAAATTATTCCGCTATTAAAAAAATTACTCATCTACAACTATGAAATTGGGAGCAGTTGTTTTTTATTATTTTTGGTGGGGAGAAGGGGTAATCTTTTTCGTACGAGGCAATGGTATTTATTTATGCAAATTTTATAATAAAATCGAGTTGAATTATTGATCATTTTTTTTTAATATTAATAACCCCCCCCCCCCAACTGAATTGAGGAGTAGCGTCTATAACATCTTAAGAATAATGATTTTTAGTCAATAGTCAATATACAGGGCGTCCAAAATGTTTTAGCCTACTTTTGATTATTATATAAAAAAATTGTTTCAGATACAGTCAAATGGTTTTCAACAAATTTTGTTATCAACTCAAAAAGTTTTTTTGATGCAGTAATGTAATGCTATACTCTGTTCAATGAAAGAAAAACTTGGCATGTCTAATTAAATTCCCAATTTCAATTGTTAGACATTGTTGCTAAATAAAATTAACAAAAGTCACATTCAATACCTTTCACTTATGGCAAAGTGACTTTGTCTTTACTTCTGAAAAGTCAGACAAGCAAGTAAAATAGGTTTTCATTGTGAATGAAACCGGAAGTGAAAATATCACTTTTGCTGCTTTTGTTACTTTTGCATCTAAAACTTCGTCAGCCATAAAATAGCATGATGAACATATTGAAATTGTTTGAAAAATAGTAAGTGACTTATTGATTGTGAAAAATGTTTTTTATTGTTCTCCAAGGTTTTATTATTCCATAATTTATAACCAAAAAAATTTACAACGTTAAATACATCAGTTACGCCTTTAAATTACAAGTTTTATCGGTGGGCAATCATCGAAACAAGCAAAACGGCGACCCAATATGGCTACCACTAAACCGGAAGTTAGCTGTAAAGCCAGAAAAGTAAGAAAAGCAGAGGGGAAAGTGGGTACTGACTTGCTTTCAAAAAAGGGACTTTTGAGACTTCGCTTTACTGAAAGTGACTTAAGCAAGGAAAGTGAGAAAAGCAAGAATAGTTAAGAGGTTGTGAACGCGACTAATGTTTAACAATTGAAACTGGAAATTTAACTGGATACGCCCAGTTTTTCTTTCGTTGGACAGAGTATAGGTGTCGCCACACCTTCCATCCTTTGACAGTTTCCAGAAAATGGCGATTAGTTTAGAGAAAGCACAGAGTGTGGCATTGTTTATTAAGACTGAATCTCAAATACAAACTCAAAGAAATTTTAGGACAAAGTATGGAAAGATCCCACCTCGAGACCAAATTGCAAAATGGCATGAACAGTTCATGACCACTGGGAAGTGTTCAACCAAGGACATCAACAGGTCGACCAAGCACTAGCAACGAGGCTGTGAATCATGTTCTGTAGGCTTTTCGACATAGCCCTCGAAAGTCGATCACATTAGCAGCCACATAGCTCCAGATTCCTGGAACAACTGTACACCGTGTTTTACACAAACGTCTTAAACTTTGTGCCTATAAAGTTCAACTTGTACAAGCTTTGAAATCAAGTGATAAACCACAACACCAAGCATATGCTGAAGAAATGTTGCGACGAACTGACAGTGATGAAGATTTTTTTGAAGTCTGTTGTGTTTTCAGATGAGGCAACTTTTCACGTGTCTGGTAAGGTCAATCGTCATAATATGCGGATTTGGGGATCACAAAATCCCCATGAAGTTCTTGAAGTCGAGCGTGACAGCGCAAAGGTCAACGTGTAGTGCAGGCTTTTACATGATCGAATTACTGGCCCATTTTTTTTCATCGAGCCAACCGTCAACTCCACCAACTACCTTGACATGCTTGAACAATACGCGTTTACACAACTTTAGGACCAACCAAATGTTTTCTTCCAACAAGATGGTGCCCCTCTTGACTGGGCGTTAACAGTCTGAGATGCGTTTAATGCTGAATTTCCTCAGCAGTGGATTGGGCGAGATGGGCCTTTGTTGTGGCCACCTCGTTCACCTGACCTGACACCTCTGAACTTTTTCCTGTGGAGTTTTCTTATGGACAAAGCGTACAGCACGAAAGCCAAATGTGTGGCGGATTTGAAGTCCCGCTATGTTTCCACAGTTAGTTTGGTAGATGAGGTGATGCTGGCAAGAACATGGGCAGAAGTTGAATATCGTTTGGATATTGTCCGTGCAATAATGGTGCCCATATTGAACTTTATTAACATACCAAAAAAACTTTTTGAGTTGATAAACAAATTGTCAAAAACCATTTGTCTCTATCTGTAATATTTTTATATATATATACTGATTAAAAGGTGTCTAAAACATTTTGGAACACCCTGTATACACGGCCTTGCTCGGGTCCGAAAGGGTTGATAAAAATTCATATTGAAGAATCGAAAAGAATTCTTTAAAAATGCTCCCAATTGATGGCCAATCCAACTACCAACCCTTTAGCAGTTCTACTCAATTTCGCTCATTTTGGAATGTTGTCTATAACTGAGTGACTTTGACGCAGTGCCGGAGAAAAAAGGTGGAGAATAATGTTCATTTTTTTTTATTTTCACATTCAGATATTGTAAAATTTTATCAAAAAAGAGCCGGAGCAACGCAGGGTTTATCAGCTTGTTCATAATAAATCAAAAATTAGTTCTAGATACTTGAAAAAAATTTTAAATCAAAGAACAAAATCCATATTTTATGACCAATGTAAAAACTAAGCTTTCAACATGCGAGCTTGTATTTTAATTTGTGAAAACCAAAAAAATAAAAAAATAACAAAATCCAGTAAAAATCTGGAAAACATAAAGTAACGGAAACTTGGATCCAGATAATCAAAAAATAAACTAAGCAGACAGTCAATCTCATTAACTGCCATCACCGTACCAGATTTCATTAATCTAGACCCATTTTTACTCGCAAAATACTGGTAAAACTGCGAGAAATCACATTTTTACAAAAAGCCGTAAGGACAAAATATTTAAAATAGCAGAAATTGTTTTTTTTGCAAATTATGTGAACTATTTTTGATGAGGCGGGGTGTTAAAGTGGATATTTAGATAGTAATTAGTCAACAAACACTTGCATAGTAAATTATAAAAATTTTTTACTAATGACAGTAAAAGAAAAAAAAAACAAACTAGAACACAAAACATGTCCCATGGTTAAATATGGTAGAAGATAAAAATTATATGCTAACAAAATAAAATATGAATTCAAGTACTCAGTGTCTCGCAGAGGATTCGCAATATTTTTCGCTTCGTCCTCTGTATAGGGCCTACGTGTGTAGAAAATTTCAAGCCTCTAGATCAATCCTTTCCAAAGTTATGGCGTGTGACATACATGTTACATACATCTGTACTATTGTTAACAAGGTTTTAGATGATGCTAAAACCTTAAAAATAAATAAATTACTCAGTGGAGCAGTAGTACAGCCGTGGTGTCTCACGATGCACAGTTAACAGCCTAGATGCATGGTTCTACAGATGAAATATTCGGGTATGGATAAAGATAGCAGAGATTGTACCGTCCGAACTAAATAGGCTTTCTGGCCAGGCCTAAATATGCTGAGACTGCAAAACAACGAGCAACGTGTCGAAATAAACATTGACACGCATGGAACGTGGGGTTGCTTTAATAAATCGAGCTTTACAATAACTGTAAATGGTGATTTAAGAACCTGTCTCGCAGTATGGAGGATTCACGAATTTGCGATGCGCTTTTCTATGACACTGTAGAATGGAACACACTGCAGCTACATTGCTTTTGATTAAAGTAATGATTCTCCTAAGATAAGAAAACAACTGTAGCAGTGCTGTGAGATCGTTTCTGCTTTTTTATTATATGGTACATTCCAGCGTGACTGATGTTACATGTTGATAATTTTTTTTATGTTACTCTAACCATAATTCTAAAAAAAAATGATTAAAATTTTTTTAACTATCATTGTTTCATTACTTGGAGGATAGTCAATTTAAATTCAGTAAGTACAAAAAACTCTTAATATTTAATGCTGTGTATCAAAAAATGTAGTGTGACTGATGTTACAAGAAAATGGACACTCATCTAAATGGGATTTGCAAATTTTCAATTTCTCCTCTCATCATACAGAAAAAAAGAAAACTTTTTATTACCCTTAAGTAGATCAAACTTCAAGGAACACAAAAACTAAAACAATCAACACAAATGATAAACAAGAAATTATTAAAAATTAAAATTGGATGTGACTGATGTTACATGAAACTTGTTACATGTTACAACAACATATTGCACTTTTTAATCCTAAATCCTATTTTAACTTTTTGATTAGTAAGTAAGTTATCTAAAATAGTCATATCTTATGACTATATAACTCAAAATAGTCATATCATAACTTAAATGTTCAGTTGTCGAAATTAAAAATGACCACGAGCATTAACTGCTTCTGGTGGATCAAGTTGCCTGATAAGTCTTTTGCGGAGATAATAAATTTCATCAACAGGGTTTGGCCACTTCCAATACTTTCCAGCTCTAACCATCACACTAACGAAGTACTCATTAGCACCTACTTCCTTCACCTTACCAGGATAGTACTGACAGTCATACTCCACTTCAAACCAATCTCCAACACTGACTGCTGATGATAACATTTCAATATTTTCAACTTGAGGAGTACATGACAGATTTGTAAGTTGCTGACCCACAGTTCTGCCACTTACTACATGAAGGTAGTGCAGTTTCATAATCCCCTCTATTGTGGCTGCATTTTCGAACACTTCAAACAGATTCAAATTTCGTGCATGTTCCACGATTTCAGTCGGTGTAACTTCCACCACTTTTACATTTGATATTGCTTTGGCAGCTGCAGCAAAGTCTGCAGCATTGTAAACTAAACTCTCTCTTTTTCGAATTGAATCCCACACATGTCTCTTGACGGAGCCTCCTATGCCATCAACTGGCCCCTTTCCATGTGCTGTTGCAAAGAAATTCCACCTCAATATGATTTGGTGCTTCTTTTCAAGGACTGGCAGTGAGGAAGCAACAAACATGTTTTTAAATTGAGAATTTGGCCCATCTGTCCGTATGTCCACTTCCTTAATTTCTTCTGGTAACTCTGATAGAAGTTTGTCAAGATATGGCACCACAGTGTCCTTTGAATGAGTTAGATCATCAGAGACCATTACCTGCGAATGCAAACTTCCACTATGCCAAACTGCAATTGTAAACAAACTGACTTGTGCCTGTGGCCAATGTGCACTTTGGATTTCATCTTGGCATAGACAAGTGTAGTTTTCAGAAAAGTCCATTTGAATCAATGCCTTGTTTGCTGCAAATTCTTCAGTTGTAGCATCTTCACGTTGCTGTTTGTACACTTTTGCCTGCTCACGCTTCACATGATAGTGCTCTAGAAACACTGGTAAAATGCTACGGATGTACTTTATCAGATCGTCCACTGTTCCTTCCATGACAACATTGTAGAGCCTGCCGTTTTCCATTTTTTTTTCCACTGATGCCAAGTGACTTCAGCTGAATACGCAACATCATAGAGATTTCCATATTTCTCTATGAATAATTTTCTGTCTTTGCAATTTTCACACTTATTATTCCAACAATTAGCACTTTTGTGCCCACATAACAGGGTCTCAGTAAAATCGTTGGAGTATTTTGGAATATCGGACACTTGCAAATGAAGATCATCCAAGGCAGATATGAAATTTTGGTGATATTTGCACAAACACACGTTATATGGCAAATTTCGGCTTAATAGCACATGCTTTGGGCACAATGCTGCAAATGAGCTCTTCCCGACTTTTACATTAGGATTTTCATAGAGAAACATTTGGTGCACCTCTTTAAGAGTTGTCTGTAAATGTCTTGATTGCTTCTTAACTTTGGTGCCATCTTCTTGAATAACAGTTACTACATCCCTTCAACCAGGTGCTTGCCTAGTAATATCGTCAAGTTCATAGTATTTCTGCGCTAAATTAATAGTCTCTTTAGGCAAACCTGTAGACCTTGATTGATTTGTTTTGCTGCTGGATGGAAATTTGGGATCAATCTCAGTTTGAAACAGTCTGCGTATAACAGCTTTTTTCCTACGCGGTATACTTGGTAATGCGAGCTGTAGCTTTTTCAAGTGCACTAGCATTTCCAAATGGAGATTTATCCAAAGGAGCTGGTAATTTTTCTTTAGATATTTCTTTTTTCAGGGCTCTGAATTTTGCAACTGGTTTCTTGACAGCTGTCCTTATGTCTGTACTGATCTTTGCCTGCATTGATTTGGAAAGTTTTGAAATTTCTGCTTTCTTCTTGTTACGATACTTCAATGCTTCTGCTTTATTTTCCTTTTTGTAATTTTTGTACTGCCCATTATCCTTTAACTTCTGCCTCCTTATTTTCTACCTTTCTGCTGCTGTCTTTGCCATGTTTAGTTGAAAAGAATATTATGGACCTAATGAAAGTAAAAATACTTTTGTGACTGATGTTATTTATGTGACTGATGTTACACAACTTTTATTTTAATTCAAGAGTTTTCTACTGATTCTTAGAGAGAGTTGTCTAACGAAGAAGAATCTACAGTTACAACATTTTTTTCTCATATTATTAAATGATGCACTAAAAAATGCGTAATTTTGTGACCGATGTTACATTATTTAGGCCTAAACTTTACAACCCAATTACAAACAAAATATGCAACCAATAGACCTGAGCTTGGGCTTAAAATGGAGCTAATAAATCCACTTACCTTGCAATATTTAGCAAATGAAATATATACAATATTAGGTATATTCTTAACCAATCAAATTACAGCCTTCAATATGCATGTGCACCTCACTCAACAATAGTGTCGGCCATATTGGACAAAATTGGTGCCAAAATTATTAAGAAAAATTTTTTCATAGTTTCCAAGAAATTTCAAAATGTGTTGCACTAAATAACAATAATAATTAAAGCATATAAATAAAAAAAAATTTTCATGTTTTGTCCCTAGTTACATGGAATGTACCATATCATTGGATAATAGTGATTGCGATGATTACTTCTATTAATCTGTGATTAGAGCAGAAAGAAATAAAGAAGTCGCCATTACTGAATTTTCGATCGGGACTGATTTCACTAAAACAAGGTTGGGAGATAGATGTTATTAATGGCGTGATACGGACACGTTTTCGCAACTAAGATTAAACTCTTTTAGATTGTGTTAAAGAATGGTCACACTACTAAGCGAAGAACGTATGACTCCTAAGGTTATGCCTATACGGGCAGTTAGTTTTAAAACCGTATGTTCGTGGTTGTAATTAATGGATGGTTAATGCTTTAACCCTGTTAATCAGAGCTTGTAAAGCAGAGCTGTACTCATCGCGTTGTCCATAATGTCTGTACTACCACAAGCAAGCGAACCTGTAGTGTTTTGTGCAGCTAGTTTTCTTGTGCTTGAGGAAGGCTCTGACGTGTAGGAATTCAAACGGAAAAGTTTAGGAGGGAATACAGTGTATAGATGTGTTAATTGTAAAGCGTCGAAAGGCGTTGTGTAAGGGGTTAATGCTCTCTCCTCTGGTGATCCAATTGCTATGAGCATTGTACTGATTGGCTCAGGATTGCGTGACGCTGTCCTGTGGGTGAATCCCTTATCCTGCTCGGACCGTTGGAATAGTCTAGAGCAGTGCAGTTTATTTGGCTAAAAAACATACGGTTGTTGGTTTATGGACAGTATATGGGTCGGTGCATGTGGCCGCTTAGCATAAGGAAAAGTCTTTAAAAGTAGTGGGTTCAGCCTTGGTAGTTTTATTAAACCTTATAGATTAATTGTTTACTATTGATTGTATTTTAGATGTTACGGGGGCCCCTGAATTATTTTGATTATTGTAATGCAACACTATTTAATTAGTTTATTAAAAATGGATTTTGAATCTTTCACCCACGTCTGCACCTTGTTCGTTTAACACCACTCTACGCAAGTCTTGAAAAACCCGCTCGTGTTGCGCGTGAAGATCAATTCTTATCAGAGGGTTCCTTTTGGCACACCCCCCCCCTCCCATGTTACAAGGACACATTTGGCGCCCGAACAGGGACTTGCTGCCCTAATTTATAGATGACGAATTGTGCCGGCAACTGCCACAATGGTCCGGGGTGTTAATGGGGGTTGCACCCACATTAAACATAGAGCCCTGCTGGATATGAAAATTAAGGGGAGATCTCTCCTGGGATGCAATTTCCTTCTTCACAATTTTAGCAATCGCCCATATGATGGAATCTTGGGGACCGACGCCCTGGATGGGACCGACGCTTTCATGTGCGCCGTGGTATCAATTGTGGAAGACCCAGCAACCACACCGGTTGACATTTGTGGGATTAGTCAGGACCCACGTTATGGGTCGTGTAATGAAACCAGTACGGAATCTAAAAGGAAAAGGGAAATCACACCCGCCACCGTTGACTGGTCAATACGGCTGGGTAACCAAGTTATGATTACCGGCACCAGGAGATCGAGGAGGAAGTGGTCTGGGCCTTTCAATGTGTTACGGGTAATGTCGGGGGGCATGATTAAAATACAGGGGTTGAAATGTAGGGATGTGCAATTCATTCCTCTTTATCGGGTTAAGGTGGTTAGCACCCCTTCAGACTATGGGTATGCTCGGAGACTGGTAAAGGATAACAGAAATAAACAAGCATTCATTGGGACGGACAAAACTCCCTGCGCGAATGTAGTTAGCAGGGTCATTAAAGGACCGTTGGGTATAGGTAGCAACGATGGTGATAGAAGCTCGTTGTCGAGGTCGTCATTGTCCCCAAGGGGGGTCATGAAATAGTCCCACCAGAGAATGCTGGTGAGGGAAGTGGGAGAGTGATGCATCGTGGCCCAGCGTTAAGGGCAGAACACAAAATTCCTCGCCCTACTAGCAGGTATAATTTAAGACGTCCTCCCAAGGTTGACTACCGAGCACTCAACCTGGGGAGGAAGGAAAGTGGCATAGTGAAAATGGGAAACTCAGGCTCGAGGATGGTCTCTCGGCAGAAAAGAGGGATGGTCCATAAATTATGGAAGATGGTGGAGGTAAGCATCAAGTAGTGTGGCATAAATCTCCTTTTGATAGTGAATGAGTCGGAATTATGTATGTTGCCCGAATGAGTGTGTGTGTATTTAGTGTTTAGTGTGGGCGAGCTTCAGGAGTGAAAGAACTTGGTTCTTTTAGTCCTGAGGAGGGGTGTATGTAACTGGTGTCAGTGTGTGTTTGTTTTCGTTTGTTTTGTGGAGGTTGGTGGTGCTTTAGGGAGTGTTATGTATATATATTATATATATACCGGGTGGGCAAGAAATAACGTGAGGTGTTCAGAGCTCGCTAGCGGAAATTCTATTAGGCCAAATGCAGTACATTTTGGTGTATATACTTAGTGGAACAAGCAGTTTCGATTTCTGCAAAATAAAAAATAGTACCAAAAGTCCCATAGGGGGTGCTTATTTCAAGAAAACAATGAATACCTAATTGTCAAATGTATTCATTATTTTCTTGAAATAACGCCCCCTATGGCGACTTTTGGTACTATTTTTTTTTTTTTTTTTTTTTTTTTGCAGAAATTTTGAATTTTGTCTCTGAACTGTCTAAAGAAATGGATCCCTATAAAAATGAGAAAATTTTTTATGTTGGAGATATTAATATTGATATAATAAGTTATAATGATGAATATTTTACTCAAAAGTATATTATGTCGAAAAGAAATCTGGTTCCAATGATAAATATTCCCACAAGAATTACTCCAAATACTGAGACTTGCATAGATCATTTTTTTTATATCTAAGAGTATAGCATATATAGCTGAAGCGTTTATTCTTGATAGTGATATTACTGATCATTGTACGAGTATCATCTGTTGTAGGTGTAACGTTGTGGATAACACTCATGCAAATAAATTTAAATATAAAACGCTAATCAACCACCAACTCTTAGAGGAAAAATTAGAGGAGGTAAATTGGGATTGTTTAGAGGAAGAAAATGATATACAAAATAAGTATAATTGCTTTAAAAAAATATTAAAAGAAAACATAAAAAAGTACGTATACATTGGTAACTGGTTCTGGAAAAAATAAGAAAAGGAAACCATCATATAATTAATTTGATTAAAAAGCGAAATCAATTGCGAAGTAAATATTTAAAGGATAAAACAAATGAAAGTCTTTTATGCCAATACAGAGGTTTAAGAAATAAGATTGTTCAAGAAATTCGAAAGTGTAAGGCTAGTTATTATTATAATCAAATTGAGAGAGCAATAACACCTAAAGATATATGGAAAAATTATAAGTAACATAACAGGACGAGAAAAGACTCACAGAGAAATTCCTCAAGAGATTAGTAATCAGATAAATGATTTTAATTTGAGCCTTATAAACATGTGCGATTGCCAAAATATTGTAAAACTGAAGTAAAGGATACCTTTTTCCTTTACCCTGTTAATGAAATGGAGACTAAAAATTGCATTATGTCCTGATCAAAATATTCCTCCCCAGGATATGATCATGTTACTACAGAAATTCTGCGTAAACATGTTAATAGTTTAACTTATCCTATTAGTAAATTAATTAATTGTTCACATTTACAAGGAATATTCCCTGACGCATTAAAGATTGCAGTTGTAATTCCAATATTTAGAGGGGGAAGTAGTTTATTATTTGAAAATTATAGACCAATATCTTTACTGTCTCACATTTCAAAAATATTTGAAAAAATGGTAAAAAATCGCCTTACAACTTTTCTAGAAAAATATAACATTATTGTGAATAAACAGTCCTTAAATTATTAAACCTCTGGTTATCAAATACAGTCAATTCTCGTTAATACGAAACTGGGTAATACGAAATTCCGGTTAATAAGAAGACATTTTGTGGCCCGTCTCCGAAAAAGCAATTACTATGTAAAATTTTCTGCTTTATATGAACATATTTTTATTAAAATACGGTTTATACGAAGGAAAATTTCATAATTTTATTGAAAAATAGTCCTTTTAGGAACAATTTTAATGATAAAATTTCAGATTTCAAGTGTAAAATTAATAAAAATAATTTTCAAAGTCATTTCATATGTGATTGCTTCTGAATTATTCGAATAAATGAATACTCAATTTTTTTAATCAGTCGATACTTTTTATTTGATAATTTTTGGTCGATTATTTGATAAAAAAAATATCGGTTATTTAGTTGAACTAACGAATCACGTGCTTTCAAACTAACGGGAAATCTGATACGCGAAATCTGATTGGTTCAGCTATTCAGATCTGAAATCCTGTCACATGGCGCTCAAATCTTTATTTAAACAAGTGCAATATCGGTATCGTTTCAAAATCAATTTTCTCATCGCTACAACGCAGTTATCTAATTTTATTACAGTCATGAATTTTATTCAATGTCAGCTTCAAGCAAAAAGAAACGAAAGGATCTTTCATTAGATCTTAAGTTACAAATTCTGAATGCAGCGGAAAAACCAAATGCTGTAAAAGGGCAGGTTGCTAAAGACTTTGACATTCCACCGTCAACATTATCAACGATACTTAAAAACTCGGAAAAGATAAGACAACAAGCTGAATCGAGTGGAACTCTGAGAAGAAAACGAATGCAAAAAGCAGCACACGAAGACATGGAAACGGCACTTTTAACATGGTTTAAACGTTTTTTCTATTCCCGTATACATGCAGTACAATACAGTGCTGTAGAAATTACTGTAAGCTTTTTTTTCTATAATGTACTGTACGCTGTATTTGTTTTAGGCTGGACAAAAGAATATTCCCATTAGCGGCGATATTCTAAAAGAAAAAGCTAACCAGTTTGCAAACCAGCTGAACACTGAAAAGTTCGCGTGCTTTAGTGACGAAACAACGCTGACGAAACCGCCCTATTTTATAATCTTCTGCCCGAGAAATCTTATTTAAATTCAATCTGCTCCATCAAATCAGAGAATGTTAGAATCGATGGAGGAAATTAAATCTTATATATTGTACAGTCAGGATGTTCCTGAAGACTTATTTACATTATATTGTAAAGTCAATAGTGATTTAGAAAAAATTTGTTTTAGCGCGAAAACAAACTGTTATTACAGATTTTTTTAGGAGAGATGTATAAAAATTATTTCTAACTTAAAGTACTCTATTTCCGTGCTTATTTTATAACACTTTTAGTATTGTTGGTTTATACGAAATACGAAAAAATTTCTTGGTCCCCACGATTTCGTATTAACGAGAATTGACTGTAATGATATGTCCTTAAATGTAAAAAAAATCTGTATATATGCGTTTTAAATTGCACTCTGATTGTAATATGAATTTATTTCTTAAATATCATGAGTTGAAATGTAATAATCTTGAATGTAGTCATTGTCCTCTCTTAACTTATGTCGAACACACAAAATATTTGGGTATTACAATTGATTATCGTTTATCATGGGATTCCCATATAAGAAGTTTATTTGTTAGATTAAGATCTATAACTTTTATAATTCGATCATTAAAAACTGTCTTAACTTTTAAAAATCTGATTTTAATATATAACGTTTTCTTTTAAGTACATTACAATATCTCATCCCAGTTTGTGACTCATTTAAAACCAATTATAAATCTTTTTAATATGCTGACTCGTTGTATCTTCAACAATAATGATTTTCGTAAAAATCAAATAATGAATTTTCATCAATTTTATCTTTTTAATTTGGCAAAATATACATGTAATTATGTAAAAATGAAACAGCCAATTTTCAAACATTTTAATTATAATTTAAGAAATTCTAAAAATCTGACGATTCCAATTGAAATTCCAAAGCATTCTTTCGTTTTCCATCAAATAGATTATAATTATAAAAAATTGTTTAATGATCTACCAAAAGAAATAAAATTATGTACTGATGGACGAAAATCTAGATATAAACTTAAAAATTGGATTATGACTGTCAAAAACAATTAGTATTTAATGGTATTTATGTTTAATCAGTTTTAATTGTTGTTACTGTATATACTAATTTATTTTCTTTTCTTTTGATGCTTTTCCGAATATACGAGCACTATGTGCTCATGGGAAATTCATCTTGTTATATATTTATATGTTTCTTACATTTGAATAAATAAATAAATAAATAAATAAATAAATAAATAAATAAATAAATAAATAAATA
>JAHWFO010070962.1:352826-379984 GCA_023313115.1 Rhysida immarginata | reverse complement strand
ATAAATAAATAAATAAATAAATAAATAAATAAATAAATAAATAAATACCATAAGACAACCTTGCATTTCTGCTCTGTTGATAAAGCGTGCGCCATTTTTCAACAATATGATTTTCATGCAGCACCGTTGCAACAATACAAACTCCAACTATTTAGAAATTCGATATGGCGCTCATTCTTTCAATTGTTTATCCCCAATCAGGGTGTCCAGCGTGTTATTCAAAAAAAATTCCAGTATAATTCCCGTATATTTCCAGTATTTTCTCAAAAATTTCACGTATATTCTAAATAAACTTAATGTGATTATTTATTAAATATTCTTCACATAATTATGTAAATAACAAACTTTAGGAAGGGTCTTAAGGGTTTTTAAGCAATTTATTGGTTTCTGAAGACTACATAAAAAAAAATAAATAAAACTTATTAAAAACCCAATAACCCGTACTTAAATAAGTCATAAATAAAACATTTAGTCGTCTCGAGACATGGCCAACTCCCATGTTTGCCGTTCACCGATATTCAATCATTACCACGCCGCCTAAGCCTCATCGAAGATCGGCGAGACAGGGTTGACTCTATACTATACGAAACCCGTTATTTAAACTTGAAATATAATTGAATATGAATTCTCACCTGAAGAGCTTTGTCTGTTGGATGTTGTCTGAATAAGAAGAAACTACACCCCACTCAAATACATTTCCACATCCGTTGTTTATCTTTCTTGGTATTTAAATGAATTGCTAGCCAATAAAAGTGCGACAAATTTAAACATGATCATCTGTGATTGGTAATTTAATACGCGGTCATTTATATCACGTGGTCACGATGCTCGAGGCATTTATTTATTTATTTATTTATTTATTTATTTATTTTTTAATTTCCCGGATTTTTTGGATTTCTTTTTAATTTCCCGTAAAATTCCCGAATATTTCCCGGTACCAAAGAAATCCCGTATAATTCCCGTACTTCTCGGATCGCTGGACACCCTGCTAATGCACGTCATTCGAGTGAAATGGTCAGAAATTGACTGAATCACCCTGTACTAGCAAAGTGAGCAGCCACCAATGGCTGCACTGGAGAAGTGAGGTGGCAGAACCAAGGAAAAAATGAAGAAAATTCTAGAACAAAAAAAAAAAAAACATTGATTGCACAAAAATTTTATCAACAATTAGACTGCATAACGCCCCACGACTGAGTTAGTAGTTGCGAGGGAAAATCGCCACACGGGAGAAGAGCTCGTATCACACGAGTTTGAAAAAAGAATATTTACGACAACAATGGTCCATGCGCCACAACAATAAATTACTTAAATCTAAATACAAATTATCAATAAAATAACATTTGGAATAATAAAAGAAACATTATCATCCACCACGAGATTTAATGAAAAAACAATAGTTTCTTCATTATCCATAAATTGCGAATACCCGAGCAATTCTTGATTCAAATATCTAAGTGGTACGTCAAAATTAGGCCTACTATGGGATTTTTTTTGGATTTCTGCCCCCCCCCCCCCCCAAAAAAAAAATCGAATTATATAAAAAGGAAGCATTTGTTTAACGTCTTTTACATCCTCGTGCACAATTTTGAAGCTCTCTGCATTGGAGTTAAGAGGCAAAAAATGCAAACCAGGGGGCCAAACTTTGGGCCCTCTTGGCCCCACTTACAAAACGAAAATCTAAAAAAACTGGAAATTGATTTTTGGAAATATCCCCGAGAAACTTCCCTCAGAGTCGCATTGCTTTATCTTTATTCACCGCGAAGTTACATTGAAATATCAGAAAATGTTATGAAACACCCCCGAAAATCTATTTTTTTCAGGTTTCGCACGCTTAATGTTTGAATATTGAAAATCGGAGAAACTTCTTTTTTGGCACAGTAGCTAGAAACCTTCCTGCAAAATTTCGAAGATCTACATTTATTGGGGGCAGACCCAAATGCCGAACATGCAACTCCTTTCTGCCCCCCTGCAGAGGCAGGGGATCCGAATTTCGAAAAACCCTGTCTTAGCACACCCCTAAGCTATTCATCCTATAACCCCACCGAATTTCGAGTTGGTGGCCCCAGTAGATTTTTCTGTGCTAGATGAGTCAGTGAGTCAGTCAGTTGATGTCCTCTTTTATACATTTACGTGTATTTGATCAATAGCCAATACACATTTCATTTTTGCTTCCTATCTTTTTATAGGAAACTTCTGTTACACTTTATACTTTTCGAAAAGGTAAATTGATTGGAGATGAGCAAAAATTATCTGATAAAAACACAGTGGATTTGAATTCATGTCTTTAAAGTAACCAGCCTTTGTTGAATCATTTTCTAAAAACGAAATTAATATTTTAACCTTGAGAACAATAATTAATTAACCAGTCACACATTTTCCTTCATAAATTTGTATGAAATTCACGTGTCGGCAATTCCTTCAGCCCACTCTACTCCAAGGTGTTGTGATGTCATAGAATGCTCTATCACGCTATTGGTCAGCACTTCATTGATAGAGCCATGGCTGCTGCTGAAGAAATAAAAGAGTTACACTCGTTCATTAAAATACATTACTATAATTATTTACACATTTCATTAATAAGTTTATTAAAGTTTCATTGAATATACAAAAATAATTTAAATAGTTATTTAAATAATGAAGTTACTGTCTAAATTACTATTTAAGATACTACGAGACACTAAAACGATGTAGTTCAATTTTTTTTTTTAGACCCAAGAAGTTTGCGGCCTTAAGGAATTGCGCATTTATAAGGTTTTTTTTTTCATTCCACCGTTAAATTTGTGTTTGCAGCCTAAAGTTAATGCGGCTAATATTTGAAAAAAATACATTAAGTATTTATTGAACTTTCTCAAGAAATGTACAATCGAGATTCTGCTCTCCTATAAAAGTTAACTTTGTGAGAACCTGCAAACCACAATCTCCTGAGCCTTTTTGGTCGCTATGCGACAAGTGAAATAGGCGAATGTTTGTAAGCAGCCCTCCTATACTGCTGTGCTATACATTTTACCATAATCATAGAAAGGGAAATAGGGAAACTTGCTTATGCTTATACATTGGCATAAAAGAAAATTAAGTTTTATTACTGAAGATTTAATGCTTATCTAAAACCAAATGTATTATACATTTCTTTATCAGGGTTAAAAGTACACTAATAAATTTAGTTTACAACTTTTGATGAGATATTTGTAGAAAAACTTGCAAACTAACTTTAATAAGTGCAGCCACTCCAAATGTCACAGTGGCAGTTTTGTGAAACTGTGGTTCTGCTGAAGTTTTGGCTTGAATCACAGGAATGGTTTTGCAGTTTGGGTTGTTTATTTAATTTGATTTAAAAGATGTTGTAGAACTAATATTATTTATTTTTTCTTTGTTACATAGTTAAATAAATTGTTAATGAAATTAAGTACTCTACATAATGCCAATTTATAATAGCAAGTCCATATTATATTACAATGAAGTTTTTAAATTTCCGGAATAAAACCTCGTTATATGGACTTGCAGTTACAAATCTGGCATTTTGTAGTCTCTTGCTAAATAGAGGGAGCACTGTATATTTAAAAAATAAAGTGAATAAAGAAAATCAAATAGATGCATAATCATATTACTGTCATAATTATGATTATGGTACACAAAATGTTTCTTTAAATTTAAAATTAATTTATTAAAAAGAAATGAACACAGCATGGTACGACTCTGAAAATAAATAAAACCTGGCTAGTAAAAGTGATAATAGGGGCTTAGAAGATGTCTTATATACAGGGGCTTATAGAGGGGGAAGGGGAGAAAAATATAGGGAGGGAAAGCCAAAGACACTAAAAGAAATTGTAGAAAGCCCGGTGCCTTATATGTGCCACAGGAGGCAGCCAATGAATACATCTATGGCTCAGGATAAATTAAGGTATAGTTAGAGGGAGAGGAGACTCAAGAGAAAGGTAATGAAAGAATGGTGCATTTGCAAAGGTTAATGCCATTATAGGGAAATGAATTTCCAAATGAGAAAAGGACTCTAATCGCTTTCTTTCTTTTATTGTTCTGGAAGTTGTTATGAAGAATAGAAAGACTAACGTCCATGGGAATGTAAGTGTTTAGCTACTGTATTTTGTTCACCCCATATTTTGTATTATATCCAAACTCGTTTTAATTTTCTGGCTAGAGAATTGAGGAGAGATGTTTGTAATGCAGTGAAAAGTAAACCTCAAATAAAAAATTTGCAAAATTGCTCTCTTAATATTTGAACTCTTTCTCTGATTATTATTGAACTGTTATTTATTTTTAAGAGTATAATTCTGTTTTAAATTTATTAATAATTAAAGGCAATAAAGTTTAATTAATACACAAGTGAAATTTTATTTTTGATGTGTAGTCATTAATTTTAGATTTTATCAATTTGTAAATAAGAATTAACAGGAAAATAAGCTTGGAGCCAAAAAAGCAATGACACCATCATGTGAGGAACACAGAACTACAGAGTTTTGCTACTTCCCTTTCTATGATTATGACTTTACTAATACTAAATTACCTTGCATGTGTCGAGTTTTCTTCTTATATTTGACCTCAACAATCACAGATGACGCTAGTTACCACAATTTCTTAGTGCCGGCAATTTCCACTCTACTCTTTCTTTAATCTCGTTGGTCCTGATCAACTTCAAACAAAATTAGCGTATAATATACATCACGGTACTTTAATTATACATCATACAATGTCAAGTGCATTATATAATACATCAATTCTCTTTTTATTTGAATTTCTCGCCCTTTTTATTTGAATTTCTCGTGGTCAAAAGCTAATGCGAAAATAACCTCAAAAGGTGGCAACTTCAAAACTGCCTGGAAGTCAGGAAGTTGCATTCTGTCCTGATGAACTTCAGACGAAATTACCGTATATTATACACTACATTAATTCCAGTTCATTATACACTACAGTATATACAATGTCTAGTTCATTATAGACTACATTAATTCACTTTTTATTTGATTTTCTCGTCGCCAAAAGCTAATATGAAAATAACTTCTCAAAAAAGATGGCAACTTCAAAACTGCATCGATATGATGGAGTTGCATTCTTCCTGATCAACTTCAAACGGAATTAGCATGTAAAGTTACATCATAGTACTTTAATTATACAGTATATACAATGTACAGTTCATTATATGTACATTATTTCACTTTTTTATTTGAATGTTTCATCGCCAAAGCTAATAAGAAAGTAACTTCTCATAAAGGTGGCAACTTCAAAACTGCCTTGATTTGAGGGAGTTGAATTCTGTCCTGACTAAATTCAAACAAAATTACTGTTTAATTTACAGTAAATACAATGTCCATTCCATTATAACTGCTTGACAATTGCTAAGGAACAGAAACATTTGTTAATAAATATGCCCCAAGAAATAAACTTCACCAAAATTTCAGTAGACGTATTACAGCGACTTCATGAACACAAAATGAAATGGAATTTGAACTAAGGAAAAGAACATAGTGGCAAAAGCAGAAGAGGTATCATGAAGCATCAATGGGTGACTAAAGAAATACAGTCAATTCTCGTTAATACGAAACTGGTTAATACGAAATTCCGGTTAATAAGAAGACATTTTGTGGCCCGTCCCCGAGAAAGCAATTATTATGTAAAATTTTCTGCTTTATACGAACATATTTTCATTAAAATATGGTTTATACGAAAAAAATTTCATAATTTTATTGAAAAATAGTCCTTTTAGGAACAATTTTAATGATAAAATTTCAGATATCGAAGTGTAAAGTTAATAAAAATATTTTCAAAGTCATTTCATATGTGATTGCTTCTGAATTATTCGAATAAATGAATACTCGATTTTTTTAATCACTTTTTATTCGATAATTTTAGTCAATTATTCGATAAAAAATATCGGTTATTTAGTCGAATTTTTCAAACTAACGAATCACGTGCTTTCAAACTAACGGAAAATCTGATTCGCGAAGTCTGAATCACGTGCTTTCAAACTAACGGGAAATCTGATTGGTTCAGCTATTCAGATCTGAAATCCTGTCACATGGCGCTCAAATCTTTATTTAAACAAGTGCAATATCAGCATCGTTTCAAAATCAATTTTCTCATCGCTACAATGCAGTTATCTAATGCTATAAAAGGATAGGTTGCTAAAGACTTTGACATTCCACCGTCAACATTATCAACGATACTTAAAAACTCGGAAAAGATAAGACAACAGGCTGAATCGAGTGGAACTCTGAGAAGAAAACGAATGCAAAAAGCAGCACACGAAGACATGGAAATGGTACTTTTAGCATAGTTTAAACAAGCAAGTTAACGTTTTCTCTATTCCGGTATACATGTACAATATAGTGCTGTAGAAATTACTGTAAGCTTTTTTTCTATAATGTACTGTACGCTGTATTTGTTTTAGGCTCGACAAAAGAATATTCCCATTAGCGGCGATATTCTAAAAGAAAAAGCTAACCAGTTTGGAAATCAGCTGAACATTGAAAATTTCGCGTGCTCTAGTGACGAAACAACGCTGACGAAACCGCCCTATTTTATAATCTTCTACCCGAGAAATCTTATCATTTAAATTCAATCTGCTCCATCAAATCAGAGAATGTTAGAGTTGATGGAGGAAATTAAATCTTATATATTGTACAGTCAGGATGTTCCTGAAGACTTATTTACATTATATTGTAAAGTCAATAGTGACTTAAAAAAAAAATTGTTTTAGCCCGAAAACAAACTGTTATTACAGATTTTTTTTAGGAGAGATGAATAAAAATTATTTCTAACTTAAAGTACCCTATTTCCGTGCTTATTTCATAACACTTTTAGTATTGTTGGTTTATACGAAAAACGAATAATACGAAAAAATTTCTTGGTCCCCACGATTTCGTATTAACGAGAATTGACTGTATGTTGGTTTTTGTCACCGGTTTGAAATGTGAGACCCTTACTAGTGAGTATTGCCTTCTCGATCCAGAATGCGTGTTTTGTATCTGTTTGGCATGCTTCCCACCAGACTTTTGAGAAGAGCAGTCGGGATCGTATCCCATTCTTCCTGTAATGCAGTTGTCAGTTCCTGCAGCGTTCTGAGAGAGGGATTCCTTTGTGCCACACGTCTACCATGAGCATCCCAGGCATGTTCTATGGGATTGAGGTCCGGAGAGTATGCAGGCCACAGCAAACGCTTGATATCCTCACTCTCAAGAACATCCAATACCATATTTGCCCTATGTGGACAGACATTGTGTGGGAAGGGGGGGGGGGATTGGGGGTTTATAAAAACTTTATTAACACCGACTCATTAGAGGCAAACAATTTCTTTACAAAAAATATTTGTCTTTGAGAGAGGAGTCTGTACATGACAACTTTATTGACTTTTGGTTCGCTGATATGAATGCTATCTTCAATTTTAAAAAAAAATTATTATCTCTAAAAGAACTTAACCATAAAAACATGTCAGGGCACAACTTAAGGTACCTTCTAACGGTTTATAAATTTCATTTTGTTCAATTTTTCACAGTTTTGGAAGAGTTAGCTGCACAAAATTGGTCACAGACGTAATTTTATTTTATGCAAAATTTCAATAAATATCTCGAATCTTGAGTTTTTAACTTTTTTAAGAAAGAAATTAGAGTTGGGGAAATCAATACACAAGTCACCACTCTTAGCGAGTGATCAATCAAAAAAAAAGTAAATGTTTTTAATTAATCTTTGTCTCAATTTACTTCATTGATATCTGTTGTATTTTAATCCTAACTTCATTTTATTTTTTTTTAACTTTTAAAATTTGCATTCCATTCTAAAGGAGGGAAGAAATTCTTAATTTTTGAAGATTAATTTTTGGAGTCAATCTAGAGTCACTTTTAAGTTTTCTTTTTTTTTTTTATTTTCTTTATCGTGGAATTTCTTTGTCACTTTTACATGCTTGCAAGTTGCAAATATACAACAGAATTATCTTGATATTAAAAAACTACATAACTTCGCAAAACTTTTTAACAAAAATTTCATTAAAGTCGAATTAAATAAAACCTTTATTCTAAAGGATGAGCATGACATCTTTTGATTGTCAATCATATGTTCGTATTTGGCAGGTTAACATAAGCGATATCACTTTGTATGGGGAACCAGCCGGAATTGATCTGCAAGCAGAGTAATTACGTCAGCGTCACTGGCCATAAATTCAAGTAGTCAGTCTGACGAGACAAAACAAATGCGGTTACGTTGACTAAACAAAGACACCCAACGTTTACAAGGTATAAATGGACGACGTTTCACAAATTTAAGGATATGTAGAGGATGATGTGGTGAACATTTTTTATTAATAAACCCATAGTACCAACGAAAAGGGACGGAGCCACAGCTTGTTTGATGTCCTGGTTTGTCAAGCACTGAACTAGACACGTTAATAAAAATATTCTCTAATCAAACTATTCTCATTAACTTTTTGTTCGTTTGCTTCTTTTGTGTTTGTTTATTAATCGTTTTGAAACCTTGTATGCTTTATCACTGAGATTGTTGTACGTATTTCCTGATGTTTAATTGTAATAACCTTGATGAGGAAACAATATCTCTTCCTTTTTAAAAAAAAAAAAAAAAAATTGGTATTCAACATTTGTAAATTGTTGTTGTTTATTGTAATTTATTGTTCCTTTTCCTTTATTGCTTTTTGATAGCTTTAAAAATTAAAATTAAAAAAAAATACGTAAAGTGGCCAATTTACATGACTGGCAAACTTACCCGCCTTTACCCTACGTTTCAGCAAAAACAATCATACAATGATCGCTGGACAGTTCCATTGGAAATACGTTCGCACGTTAGGTTTCACGCTCGAAATTCCAATGCAGTGACAACAGTAATTCAGATAGCAATTCCACGGCTTGACGCAAAACAGAGCATCAAACATGCTGTGCTCCGTTGCTTTTCGTTTGGGACTGTGGGTTTATTAATAAAATGTTCACCACATCATCCTCTACATATCCTTAAATTTGTGAAATATCGTCCATTTACACCCTGTATATCCCATTTTTCAACAATTTATGCAATTTTTTTGCAGGATAAAAATTATATAAAATGATTGCATTAAGGTCTTTAAACTTTATACCTTATACAGTTAATCTCTATTATCCCTCAACATTTTATTAATGTTAATTTAAACATGAAGGCTTATTGAAAGAGATCACAGGAAACCACCATGCACAAATACAAAAGGCTCGACTTGTCAGCGCGGAGGATTTAAAAAAAAAAAAAAAAGCACAAGGACTATTGCGATGACCACCTCGTCACAGATACCAACTAAACTGATGTAGTTATATAGTTAATAATTTAAATGAATACTTAGTCAGTAGTTTAATTAAAATGTTTAGGCTTTAAATCACTCACGCCACAATGATAAGCTTCCATGAAAACTTAAGCTGCACATTGTTGTCATTTGTTGGATTCAGTTTCTTGCGTTTGTGCAGTGCCGAGAGGCATCACTGAAAACATTAATTCACTTTTTATTTGAATTTCCCTTCATCAAAAACAGATATTAAAACTAAAAAGATTTTTCTATATAGTTTTGCACATTCTATTTCTTGCGACAAGTCAAAAATGGGGATTGCATTATACAGAAGATAGCATTTTTACTGTTTTTTTTTTGTTTACAGATGGAAAAATTCTTGTCAGAATAAAAATGTGAAATTCTTAAGTGTTTTACATGATATACAGGGTGTCTCAAAACTCCACACACAAAGTTTAAAGAAAGGTAATAAATAACACGCTAAACCATATTGACATCGGAAAGTATCACTGGAAATGCCACCTGCAGGAGACAGATGGCACACAAAAGCAAAAACACAACACAGGAAAGTATATAAATTGCTTTATTAGGAGAAACATATTATAACAACTGGTAAACACAGAAAACAGTTTCACAAAAGATACATATTCAAAGTTCTGACCATTCACAATGATGCATGGCTGACACTGAATGCCACACAACATTTGATTATGTGATACACATCTGGTTGTGTACCGTTACTATTACATTCATACAGCGGTTCTTCCATTACTGGAAACTTTAGAACAAAAGGTGCTAGAGTCAAAAACGTCAGGGCTATCTATAGTAAAGTGCCAGTGTCTCATTGAATAAGTGTTCTTAGTGCCACTAGTTAAATCACTGAGAAGTTACGAAAACTAATTTTTGAACCCTGATAGATAGAGAAAAACAATTCCAATTACAAAATTACACAGCACATCATGTTGATTAAAGTCGTGCCATTGAGAGTCTGAAGGGGCATGGTTTGACCTGAATATCAAGCGATAAAGCTAGTTTCAATCGAATGGAATTATGGGATACGAACCAAGTGAGTTGGAGAAAAGCAAACATAATGGCATCGCCATGCGATTCTACAACTTCTAAACTTGGTTGAGGAAAATCGTTTAATAACCAAGCTGGGGAGATAATCTGGAATGTTTTTTTCTTACATGAAGACGAAGGAATCAGATAAGAGCCAAAATGCCTTGTTGTTGAAAAATTCTGAGGCAACTAAAGTTTCATATAACACTGTGAAAGCGATCATCGATGGAGCAAATGCTTTTGACCCGACACAGAGCTTCCCCCCTTCACGACACCAGGTAAGAAGAAACCGAGACACGGTACAGTGACGAATTTAGGCAATTTCAAACTATTCATTGTATGATCAATGATATCAGTTTACTGAGAAGGTAATGATCCCACCATTGAAAAAATACTAGTGAAACTGAAAGAAAATAATTGGATTTACTCTTGAGAAAATCTCATTATCCGTCATCTTGAAGGAAAGGCATATAAAACGAAAATTTTATATAGAGCTGAGAATTGGAGAAAAACGTTTGAACATACACTAAAAGTGGAAGACGAATATTGGAATAAAGATAATTTGACAGAAGAAAGAATTGAACCTATGATTATTCAAAGTAATGGTGACAGCGATAACGTTGATGAATATATTTATTTTAATTAGTTAAAAATTTTAATAAACAGTTTTTTTTTATTTTTATTTTTAATATAATAAACAGTAGCTACCTTCATCCATCCCTGATATTCTTATGAGCTATAATTGCTCAATGGCAACTTTCAAGCCTTTCACGTTGTGGCTTAGTCTGAGTAGAAGCGATTTTGGTATGAGTGATTAAGCGCACAATTTTAGTTCACTGTGATTGGCTGGTTAAAAATTAATTACGATCGTCCTATTACGGCAGTGATCGTCTTATTATGGCAAGTGGATGATTCCGCTAGCAATTTAATTTTGTCGGAATTTTTTAGGATTGTCGAAAGTGCGGATAATGGAATGCCGAAATCCTTCACCATATCGCTTTTCTTCACATGAGGTTTTTGGCTGTTTCCAAGATCTCTAGTTTCTTCTCGATTGTTAATGAATTATTGCATTTTCGTTTTGTTGATGCCATCTCAAGTCATGGTATGTAAAGTACGTGTACATGTACTGTTTCTCTAGGTGATACTGTCTCAAATCCCAGGTGCATCTTTACGTGTACTGTGGTGAAATAGTGGTTAAAACCCAACACATCCCATCCCTTCAGAACATGCGCATTTAGGGTGTTGCTATACATGCGGCAAGGTATACAGAACAGTGTACACTTACGTAAAAAAAAAAATAATAAATAAATGAGAGTCCCTCAAATTTTTGAGAGAAACTGGTTTTGATTTTACCCAAGTTTCTAAAAAACTCTTTAAAATTACATGTACAGTAATTTTACTGTAACTCTTTAAATGGTGTTATTCTGAAGAGCAATTAAAATGGGTTTAAAATTTTTAAATCTTAAGTTGCTTTCACGTGACAACTGCCATGCTGTCATTGGCTACTGGCAATTCAATTTCGAATGATTTCAGGAATTTTAAATGAATAAAAATTATTCTGAAGGGTATTAAAAGAGAATTATGGCAGTTTTATTTATACAGTAGAGTCAATTACTCATACAATTTTATGTAATAAAGTGTAGAGCCAATACAATAGAAGCTTATAGAAAAAAAATTATTTCCAGTTAACTGGGTTTTTAATAAAAATCACTTTCAGTAAACGAGATGAAACAACATGTAATTCTTTGTTTAGGGGTTGGGACTCAAAATAAATTTCGAATTAAGCGGGATTTCGAGTTAACAGAGTTCGAATTAAGTGGGTTCCATTGTATTGCTTAGATTTGATCCCTCTATCACCCCCATCCCCCGAAGTTTGTACACATTATTCGAGAACACCCTGTATATACGAGAACTGCATCCATTGCCAATCTGTGTCAATCTTTGCTTCTGAAGATGAGATGTTTCTCGATATGCGTTGAGCACCTAATAAAGATGCTATCAATTGCTAATACCAGACCTTTCGTTTTTCTTATTTAATATGAATCATTATAAAATACACTTTCAATGTTTATTTTGTAATAAAAAATACAGCTTCGAGGTATTTGTAAATTATACTTCTTTTTAGTATTACCGATTTCTAAGTTTAAATTACCATATTTTTAATATGGTTATTGTAATTAATTTTGATAAAAATGACCCGTTTTTAATAGGGAATTCTTCGAAAAAAATAAAAAACAACAATTTTTTTTCATTTACATGGTGTATGAATTAATAAATTACAAGTATAATTTAATAAATAAAATAAAAAAATCTTTCCGTTTCATTAAACTGAAACCCCTTTTTATTATCTTTGCTTTTCCTCACATTTAATAAACCATATGATGCAAAAGATAATATCAATGCTTATATTGCATGTTTATATATCAAAATTTCTTACACTTTTTATGTCCAGGTAAGGTTCACCTTCTCTTAAATGTAATTTCTCTGATCTTAAAATTATTTTACTCACCAATTTACGTCCCAGAGATAAATCTCTAAATGTTGATAAATTAGCCTGCAAGAATTAAAAGGAAAAAAATCAAAAATATAGACGCTTGTAAAATGTATGATATCTATCAAACTTTATTTCAGGATCTGTTCAAAAGAATTTTATTAAACAGCGGGTGCAGAAGAGTAGGAGATTTTTTTTTAGTATCGCACATGCACATTAATATACGATCGGCTTAAGCCTAATAAGTCTAGAAGATTAGTTTTTATGTGGCTTTTAGCCAACTCAAATAATTTTTATTATCTATATTATCCCTTATTAGATTTAGTTATAAACCTGTTGGTAATATGATCCATTTGCAACTCTTAATAAGCTGTGCTTTGGTAATCGACCAACTACGGCTGCCATCTTGCTTCGCCGTTTACCTCAATAGAGGAAGTGACCGAACCAGTGTCGTAGCTGAGCATGCTGGGTAAAATGTAGGCCTTGCATTCCGAGGTACTCAGACGAGTTTGATATATTTTTTCCCTGCTCTTCCGAAAATATCCGTTTATATTATTTGTTTCGTTCTAGGTCTCTAATATCTTAGGATAAGCTTATAGGAGCGATTTCTTTAATAAAAAATATGTATAAATATATGTTTATATGCATGTGTTAAAGCCAAAATTATTTAATAATCTGATAAGCCAAAATTATTTGTCATGGTCCCTTCTCATTTTTAGAATTCAATACTGAATGTCAGGCCAAAATTTTGAATCGTTCAAGGTGAAAAGTGCTTAATAATTAGTACAGTAAAAATCAAACAAATAAAAACCGAATTAGTAGAAGCGCAAACAGGGTTATTAATTTATAATCTTAGGCAAATTCAGAATCTGATATAGCTACAGTAAGAGAAACCAACAGCCACAAAAATTAAATTGAAACTAAATTATCAGTGAAAAAATGGGAAGTTTGAGAAACTAAATTTCTAAGTTAAAATAAATTGGGAATAAAGTTTTGAATTATTACAGACTATTGGTGTTTGAATTCAACACACCAATTGCAGATATTTACGAATTTGACTTAAAATTCCAGGTCACAACAGTGATATAAGAAAATTTTGATTGTAATCTATTACCGTCAGCTTTTTTATCAGCGAAAATAAAAAAGAAAGAAAGAATGAATATAAATGAATATCACCAAATTAAACCAAAGACTTTCATGTTCATATCTTATAGTGGGTCTATTAAAATTAATTTTTTATATTTTAGTTTATTTATTTATTTATTTATTTATTTATTTATTTATTCCTTTTGACTTGCATGCAGGGAACTAGCTACACTGGTCACAGCCATCAATTTCGTTGCTGAAGTGTCATTCTTGAATATCTTGAGTCGTGGTGAATCAGTGTGTTGCCACTCCATGCTCGCACACTTGTTTTCAGGAGTATGGTGATGAATCTACGAGTATGGTGATGAATCTATGAGTATGGTGATGAATCTATGTTTTCAGGAGTATGGTGATGAATCTATGATCTCGTACATCTCGTATGGTGATGAATCTATGTCATATCGGTGCAGCTGCATGAGGCAGATTTCCACCAAGGCGGTTTTGTGATCCTCGGAGAGTTGCTTAGGGGCCCATCTGGCACAGATCTTATTGAATTTCTGCTTATTGTGGATGATGGTCTCCACACTGCCATTGCTGATGTTCAGTATTGAAGCCAATTCTCGGATATGAATCTACCTGTTGTCCCTTATCAGCTCATTTGTTCGCGATGATGCCATCATTGACAGCAGTTGCTGGCCTTGCCTTATGAGGTTCGTTGCCAGTGGATTCTCACCCTCCTTCAAACTTTTGTCACCAAGCAAAGACTGATGATCGAGATAAATATGACTCGGTGAACTGTCTTTGAATTCTCTGATGAATTCAGATGCTTTCACACCTTCGTTGTGGAGAAACTTGATGATTATTCATTGTTCAACTTTGGTCGACGCATTGCTATCCACCGTTTTGTTTAAACAAACAATCAGTTGTCATGACAACCGGATGAGTGGTGCTGCATTTGCATGACAGGTGGTAGTTGCCATCCCAACATTGAAAGTTTAGATTTTTACAACAATAAAGTCCAGGTCAAATTTGAACACGCTTCATATATGGTTGCCTAGTTCTAGGGAAGTAAAAAGATAATCCCAATATGCTAACATGTCTGTACTGAAAATGACACATAAAAAACATTATCTAAGATTCTTGGGGAAATGAGTTAGGTATAACTAGGTTAATGAGATAGAAAGAGCTAGTCTTAGTTCCATATGGTGACCATGCATCCCAATTTTGCTGGGACAGTCTCGATTTTCGTCCTTTGGCCAGTTTGTCTTGATTTATATAAAACTTCTCCAATTAATTGTGTGTATGATAAGCACAGCCTGTAGATTGATAAGTTGTACATACCTAACGATCAATGAGTCACTACGAATGTATTGGATTTATTTTTTGTGTGATATCAAGTGGCAGATTTGGAAGTCTATATTCTGTGACAAGATAAGATCTTCCCCCAACAGATTTAGTCTGAAGTCTAAATCTATGTATTTTTTTTCTTTAAAACGGGATTTTTATTTTACGTGAAAAACATAAAAATCAATTTTTTGCAATGATTATCCAAATTTTAATTGTCCGGGGATGACAGGGGGTTGGAGCAGATTATTTAATCATGTTTAAACCCAAATGTCATTCACAGATAATCATTAATATTGTTCTAAATTAATATTCGAACTTTAATTTATCTTTCAATCTGCTCATATATATACTGGGTGATCCAAAAGTGTGTTACATTCGACAGAGGCTTCGAGGGGAAACTATAGTCTATGCAATAAACGAAAAAAACTAATTTGGTGCCAAAATCTGCTATTAGCCATTCTGGCACCATACCAGTTTTTCCTTTTATTGCACAAAATTTAATCGACCAATGAGAATGAAGAATAATTATCGAGATCTTCAGGGGGATTTTGTTTCGTAGACGTAAAGTTAATGTTACATTCAGGCAATTGGCGGTGAGACACACACACACACACAAACACACTGAATAAAACTTGCTTGTTTAAAGTAATGCATCTTCTCATTTTGGTTCCGACATAAACTAACACAAACAATCAAAGAACATTACATGGTGTCAGAAGTGAGTGATAAAGTACACAGGTGACTTTGGAGCATTGTTTCATTGAGCTATAAGTACCAGTGTTTATGCAAAATTACAAATTTGAACTTGGCTGTTATCATAATTGATAATGAAGTTGATCAACCAGCCGGAGCGATTGCTGCTGTTCCTGATGTCATGAGAGGTGGCGTGAGGCCCCCATCTCCACTGAAAGTTTCTTTTGAGGGCATGGACAAATTGAGGAAACTGTGGTTATAGCAATATGAGTGGTTTGCAATAGCTGCTCAATTAATAGGTGCAAATAGCAATGTTCATGTCTGCCATTGGCTAAGATGCCATTGTGATTTATAACAAGTTTGAGTTGACACAGGAGGAACAAAAGAATCTCAATTTGATAAAACAAAAATTTCAAGACAGGTGTGCTCCAAAATTGAATGAATCTTGTGCATCTTGGATATTTCACAAATTTGTGCAAAATGAGTTGCAAACATTTGATGAATTTTTAACTAAAGGCCAGGAATTGCTAAAAAGTTTGACTTTGGTGCTCTGGAACCAAAATTGTAATTGCGAGACAAAATTGTAATTGGTGTATTGAGTATTGAGGTCAGGGAAAAATTACTGGCTGAACCAAATCTTACACTGGAGTCAGCCACTACCATTTGTCGAAACTGTGAAGCTGCCAGTTGACAGGTGAAAGACATGAAGCAAAGACTTGAGAAAAAGGTGGATGAATTAAAACTACGTACGACAAACCAAAATGATTCATCAGTGAAATAGACATCATATACCAAATCCAAATATTAGAATCCAAGAGAGACAAATAAAGAAAAAGACTTCCGGTGTCGTCGTTTCAACACAAAACATCAACCTAGACATTGTCCAGCATTTGGAATAAACTGCAATAAATGTAAAGGGGTTGGACATTTTGCTGTTTGCTGTAGAAGTCGTCAGCGGAGTACAAATATTCATAATGTAACTATTACAGAGGAAAATGATCTGTACATGTGTTGCCTAACATTACAGTGTGATGGAGTAGAACGAGATGAATGAATCAGCATGTATGAGAAAGTGCAACTTCCCAACGGCATTGCATTCAGACGATGAAGTTAGATACAGGATCTGAATGCAATGTCATTAAAAAGGAAATCGTTGAAAGATTGGCATAATTATGCGTACTTCAAAACATAAATGCCCGAGTACCTATAATCACGGAAAATTGCCATTGTTGGTGAAGTCGTACTAAACTGTACAATTGCTAACAAGCACCTACGAGTGCTATATCAAGTAGTTGATGACGACACACACCACTTGGGCTATCAGTACTGCAGCAGGATTAATTCAAAGAGTGCATTCTGCAGAGATTACCAAGAATGATGAGATTCTAGAGGGATTATTCTCAGGCCTAGAAAAAATGTTTACATGTAATTTCCAGTATGATATTGATTTTGTAGCACGCCCAACATCCACTATACATCCAAGGAAAATGCCATTTGCTCTAAAAGATAAAGTCAAACAAGAACTAGATCAAATGGTAAATATTGGAGTTTTGGAACCAGTAACAGAACCAACACCAGCAGTTATTCCCATTGTGGTGGTATAGAAGAGAGACAAAATCTGGATTTGTATAGAACCGACGGATCTTAACAAGCAATACTGCATCGCCATTATCCTTTGTGCACCATTGAGTAGATCGCAGTGAATTTGAAGGTTTTTGTCAGATAGTGGCGAGTGAATGCACAAAGAAATATCTTGCCATTAACACTTTGGGGAAGATACATGTTTTAATCGATTGGCATTTGGAGCAGTTTCAGCATCTGAGGTATTCCAACAGTATTAAGCCAGCTGCTAGAAGGGGAAAACCAAGCATTTTTGGTACTCTGCGCTCTCTACTGCGCTGGCAGGCAGAACTCTGTCCATGAAATTCACTAAGACTGCCCGACAACTTTCCACTTGCATGTCGGCGACAACTCGTCTAATTTCCTCCAAGTCACGGAAGTTTCGGGGTTTATTGGCATACATCAACGACTTCAGATGACCCCAAAGAAAAAGTCACAAGGGGTGAGGTCACATGTCCTTGGTGGCCATTGATGATCAGCATTACGCGAATTGAGGCGATCCTGGAACAGCTCATGGAGCAACTGAATTGTTTCGGGGGCACAGTGACTGGTAGCACCATCCTGCTGAAACCACAACTCTCCAATGTCCATTCTAACCAAATGAGGCCACAAAAACTCTCGTATCATCGCACGGTACCGGTCTCCATTGACTATCACAACTTGTCCTGCCTCATCTTGGTAAAAATAAGGGCCGATGACTGTCTCAAAAGCTGCACCAAACTGTCACTCGTTACGGATGCATTTCCCTTTCGTGGGGTCATGGAAGAATTTTCTGACCCCCCCCCCCCCCCCCCGAGATACGGCAGTTCTGCTTATGCACATCCATTTAAGTGCGCCACATCACTGAAGACGATTTTGTTTGCGAAGCCGTTGTCCTCCTGTCGTCTTCTCAGAACCCAGTCAACAAACCGTCGTCTCTTCTGGTGATCCGTTACTTTCAGTTGCTGTGTTAACTGAATTTCTTATGGGTGGTAATGGAGATCATTAAGGACTGACAAACATCTTAAGCCCAATTGTTGGGTACGGCGACGAATCAATTTCATTGGGCTAATAGCCACACTGTCACGAACCATCGCAATGTTCTACTCAGTTCGGCCAGAATGACGACGCCCAGGACGTTTAATGTTTACCGTTTGAACCCGCCCGTCGCAACGAAATTTTGCATAAGTTTGTGAACTGTGGATTCATTCGATGCGTTATTACGCCCCCCCTAGCGTCGCACGAAGTCGCCTGACAGTTGCTGCATAACTTTCTCCATTTCGATAAAACGTTTTCATGATTAGCACACGTTGTACAGTAGTAAACCACTCCATGATTAGACACAGAATGAACACAGGCGAGAAATGCAGACTGACACCCGTATTCAGAATGAGCACTCATGCTGTTGCTCTTACTTAAACCATTGTTGAGTACGAATTCAATGTATGAAATTTGTATTCAACAATGGTCTTTAGTAAGAGCAAGAGCATGAGCGCTCATTCTGAATATGGGCTTGAGTCAACAATCGGAATGTTTGTGGAAATAGAAACGATACCAAACAATACAGAAATTTACCAGCCGATTCAAAACCGGCGTCCTTTTTGAATCACCCTTTATTTGTCAATCTACACAGAGAGACAATGATACAAACCAGTACAACATCATAGAGTTCCAGATAAAGAATGGCAAATTGTTGCCACAGATTTATTTGAAATGCACGAAAAACTATATGTCTTGAAAGTTGACAGCTACTCTAGTTTTTATGATTTTATGGTCTTGAAGCATGGTACTTCTGAAGAAGTTGTCAAGGAAATGAAACGTTGGTTTGCATTGTTTGGAATCCCAGAGGAATTAATTTCAGACAATGGATCACAATATTCATCAGGACTTTTCCAACAATTCGCAACTGAATGGGAGTTCAAACACGTCACGTCAAGTCCAGGATATGGCCACTTGAATGGATTACTACTGCAAAATCACTACTTAAGAAATGTAAGAGTGATGGTACTGATATCTTGCTGGCATTGCTGAACTCGAGGAATACCCCAAGACCTAAATTGGAATCACCAGCTGTGCGATTGTTTGGAAGACCAAATAAATCATTGCTAGTAGATAGAGTCCTCAAATAGGCGCATATTAATGAGGAGGGGGTGACCAATTTGCTCCAATTAAAGTCCTCCCCTCCCTTTTTGCTCCAATTAAAGTCCTCCCCTCCCTTAATGTGGGTGTGGTCATTTAATGTGGGCATTGTTTTAATGAATTAATGTGGGCGTTGGTTAATTAATTAATTAGGGCGGCGCCCCTTTGATTTGAAGGGCGTGGTCATTTCGCCCCAACTTGTACGGGCATGACACAAGGTGTTTGCATGTCGGGGCTTGTGAAAACAAGTTTCACATGCCCCGACATTTAGTATTCCCCCCACGTGACCCCTCTACCTCCCCCCTACACCTACCTGACGTCACAGCCGTTCAACCAATCCGCGCGTAGAAGGCACCTCACGTGACCCGCCACCTCATCTCCCCTCTTTTAATTTGGGCGTTGGCCTTTTAATTTGGGCGTTGGTCTTTTATTTGGGTGGGGGCCTGGAATAAAATTAATTTTATCATCCTCTGATATACCCCTGGTGCTGGTGCTAAGCACCAGCACCAGGGTGGGGGGTTAGAGGAGACCTAATGTTCTCAGCAAAAGCCACTTGGGTGATTCTGGCTTACAAGTAAACACCAGTCGATTCCCTTATATACCATACTTTTCGGGTAGCGGCTTTCATACTGGCGCCTCAGCGGGTTACCTTATTACTAATGCACTACGGATTACCTAATTACTAATTCACTATTGTTTCTAGGGTAACCAAATTTTTCCAAACTCTTTTACAATGTCTTCTACGACTGCTGTTTCAAATAAATACAGATGTGTTCTTTACATAACTTAATTTTAATTTTCAACTAATGGATACAGTGTTTCAATGGATAGGGAGTGCAGCTAAGGTGGGCCTAATGTTGTCTGAACTCTCATATCATTGCTTATAAACACAACGAGGTCACACAAATTGATGAAAGGGTCATATTCATTCACTTTTTAAAAGCTTATTTTTAAAGCTGGGCTATTGGGAATTTTGTTTTTATTTTCAGTTTTGCCTCTCTCACTGATTACCACTGCTCACATGAAGGTTTTTTTTTTTTTGTTTTTTTTTCTAACGGTTGTACCGGGTTGAAATGTTAAATAAAAATACAAACTTCACATTTCTCAATGCTGTTGAGGTATGCTTAACCCTCTCTCTATACAAATTTGTACAAATGTGACTCACAGAGATTGATAAACGCATTGCTTGATTCCCCAACCTCGCGATATTTACCCACACACCCCCCTCTCTCTCTCTCTCTCTTTCTCCACTGCTCCTACATAACCAACACATGTTTACAAAATGTTGTTTTAAACTGTATTCTAAAAAACTGTTTTCGTACTCTCTCTCTCTCTCTCTCTCTCTCTCTCTCTCATACAGTATACAACTTTTCGGTTCACTTAGGATATTCGGACACGCGCGTGATATGTTTCGTACTCTTTATTGTGCAAAAAGTCTGTATTCGATTTAAGGCAATGATCACATGCGTTGATTTAACATCACTCATCACAAGTCGTTAAGTTCTCAAAGTCGCGCACTTGTTGTTTTGTTTTTACAGTTTGAATTTATAATTTTTACTTAATAAAATCGGTACGTGACCTATGTTTTCGTTTTACGACACTACAATTCACGCGTTGATGACGTTCGCGTATGCGAGCATCGTGATTCCCGGGCGGGGCACTCACGGTCGCGTTTGGTTCTCGGACGTCGCGACGATGTTGTTCGCTCGGGTTGCATTGTTCACGTGTTTGTGTTTGCTTAAAAAAAAACCCTCTGTCTTCAGCCAAAGTTATATGTGATATGTTTTTCTATACTTTGTTAGGTTAGCCTGCTCTTTCTTCGTTTTGTTTTTGTTTTGTTTTTTTTTCCCTAATTAAATTCTCTCCAGCTTACACACCGCGGATGTCGGCGCATTCGCACGAGGCCTAATAACGATGCTTTGTGTGAGCGGTCGCTACTTTCGACGCGCAGACTAATTCAAGCTAAAATCTACGTCTCTGACAATTCAAGATATTTGAAATACGTTTTTGTTTGTTTGTGCTGCATTGACGTTTTCACATTACTTTCAGAGTTTTTCATCTAATTTAAAAAATGTACGCCCTTGTTATCACACAGCTTGCAGGGGTAGGCTTAACGAGCTCGTGTGGAGTATGTATAGCCGCCCTTTCGACACTACGGTTCGTGTTCAAACTATATCGGGTTAAAATTCCTTGCATTTTTTCTAGCAGGTATGTGATATACGTTTTACTCATGATACATTGGTGTTCCCCATTCGTTTCGTGTTTTTTCCCTACTAAATTAAAAGCCTGTCCTATTTATAAAAGTGTACGTAATTCTTACCCCTCCCAGCCGTACGAAGCCTAACGTATCAGAGCCGTGAACAGAGGTGACAACCGGTGTATTCAAGGCTCACATTCAATCTAAGCTAAAAAAAAAAAAAAAAAAAAAAGACCTTGTCTCATCCGTAGGGTTGCTGCATTTTACTAATGTAAAATGGAATGTTTTTAATTTTTAATACAATACCATTTTTGTTTCACATGTGCGGTGGGACTTGTACATTTCTTAGGTCCCACAATCATTCGTTGCCTTGGAAAATTTATCTCCACATGTCCACATCTGTTTCTGTTTTGCTTTGATTTATTATAAAAAATAATAACAAATAATATTGATGGTGATGGTGATGATGATGATGCTGAAAAGTATACAGGTATTCAATTTTAGTTACTACTTACTGCGTGTTTTTTTTTTGTTTTTTTTTTATTCCCTATAATTTTAACTGACGTGCTAAAAATAAAAATAAAATAAAACAAAATTCTACCTTTACTTTTAATGTATTTAGACTAGTGCAAATGTTAAATTTTCTAAGTTAATTTGCATTGCATAATAAACGTTTAAGTGCAAACTCATTGTGAATCGTTTCAAAAAATATTAGTATGCAGCTACGTACCCTGAAGGTTGCTTTTAGCAACACAATGCTTTGTTGCTTAAGGAGAGTTAATGTAATGATAGCCTCTTAATGTTAAAGAGAGTTCGAATCCTTAATGTTTTAATGCTAATCTTAATTGTTTGTAAGCTTCCATAGCAATATTAATTTATTTAATATACTCTGTATAAAGGTATTAAAAAGTGTGTTGCTCTAAAAACGAAGTCACGAATGGATGATTTAAAAAAAAAAAAAAGTGATGTTAAATGAATGACTTTGAATGAATCTGGAAACTCTTTTTAGTTTGTTTACTTAAAAATTACGCTGTGGAAGCTTACAAACAATTATTGATAATTATTTCTTTAATTCACTACGCTGACATGGTTTTTACCTCATAGAGATTCGATTTCTCTTTAACGTTTCCTAAATTGACAGATAATAGCGAATCTATCTATCTATCCATCGCAGATCCCAATCGGACTAGATGTAGTGCCATTCGTTTCGGGTTTTGTTACTCTTTCGACTGAAATTTTTTGTTTTAATCAATTTTCCGTTCTCTTTATCATCAATTTACTGTTTTGTTATTCAGTCGTTTGAAAAAAGAAAATTGTTTTTCAAGGGTTCCTTTGTTAAAACGACAGACCCCCTTTGTGTGTTGTTGTTGTTTTATGTGAATTTAAGCTAAAACTGTGTGTTTAAAATTACAAATTTTTACTGTTTTCAACACTATCGAGGTTATACGGATATCTCGGTACTAATCTATGTCTGAAATGATTTGCTATCATTATAAAACTGATGACAGTTTTGCTAGCACTCATTTTAATATGATTTTATAAGTTGGTTTATTTATACATATTTGAGGTACGCATTGTCCGACAATAACACTGTGACTGCTATAAATTTCTTTGTTCACAGAATCCATATTCTTTAAATCAACTAATTATTTCCCTTTTTTATGATACTCGCTCGAAAAGATAAACTGTAAATTGTTTCATAAAAAACTAATTTTAATACATTTTCATTTTAACTCAACGTAAGCATTGCATTTCTCTCCCGACTCTAGTTGATTTAGCCACCCCCCAAGTGTGAATTCACTAGTGCTCCAAGCGTCATGCACCTAGCTTATATGAAATATTTAAATAAGACATTTTGGACATCCTTTCGTTAGCATGAATAGATGCATCAACCCGCTGTCACCTTGATTCCCGAATGCATTGATGTATCCCTGGAGAATTGCATATTGTTTCGCAGCCTTTCACAATATGGGCTCGGAGGGCTTCCTGCATCTAGTGGGTTCCATTATACAACAGCTTTCAAATGCCCCCCACAAATAAACGTCTACTGAGTTTAGTTTCAGAGTGTGTAGGCTAAGGAATTGGTCCACTTTATCTATCAAAGTGAAAATGAGTTCTAACATGGAAATAAAGAGTTTCCAGATCCTTTCCATATAACATATTTTCTTCCTCTACATATGAGAAATGTATCTTGAAAGTTTGGCTGTACCAATGAATCTAATGGAAATTTAGTCTAGCAGGGGCTTTGCTTGGTCTTCTAAGCTTGTTAATAAAGGGACAAATACAAACATCAACACCTTTGCTGGGATTCAAACCTGTGACTCATTGGTTTCCAGAGTGAAAAGACCTGCATCTTTGTATTCTCAGCCACTGAGCCACCCAGTGATTGATTATCCAATCTAAAATATTAAAAAGCTAAAATAATTTATAAATAATCTGTATCATCGTCCTATGATACCAATTATTGGTGGTTGGTCATCATAGAGAGAAAAGTCAACCAATTTCAAACATAAGATGTAACTAAACTAAGTATTTTGATTTATTCTGTGAATCTCCAAAAATATATGAAATTGATTAAATAAAATTTCTTAAATATTAAACTAAAACAAAGCACCACAATTACTGAATGTAACTCCCTCTTAAGAGTCTTGAATCACAACATTCAAAAGTTCGATCATTGATCTTTATTAAAAAAAAAAAAAAAATAGTCGCCGGTTGTTTTCAATCTGATAAAGTTTCTCCTTCTGTAACCAGTCATTTTTTTTTTTAACTACATGGTGCTTATTGAGGATGGCAAATATCATTGATGAACAGATGTTCTTTCCTACAGCTGAATCAAAGTTTCTTCAAAACTTCAGACAAAAAAACAAGCTTTCCAGTATCTGCCCATCAGGGTACTCCATCAGTTTTTTTTTTTTTGTTTTTTTTAAATCAAATCAATGACCCAACTATTTGAATGTTTTGATTCAAGAATCCAAGGAGGAGTTATGTTAGGCAATTTGGTGACTCTGTTTTAATTTAATATTTATGAAATTTTATTTAATCAATTATATATTTTTCAGGAGTTCAGGTAATAAAACCAAAATATTTATAAGCAAACATTTCTTTATTATAAGAGGTAACCATTCAATGACTATTAGCATAGATGCAATAAATCAAGCCTTGTCGAAATGAAAATACTTTAAAAGAGATGGAAGTTCAATATTGCTATGACAAAAATTAAAGAGGAAAAATAATAACAATTAATGACGGTAAAGTCATTCTTCATAGCACAAATGTTTTCAGCTCTATCAGGTTCTCTCTCTCAGGTGATATCAACGGGTACCTGACAGATCCTGAAAACATTAGTGCTACTAAGGACTTTACTGTCATTGATTGTTATTATTTTTTTTTTTTTCTGTTCAATTTTTGTCACACAATGGTGGATCACATCATTTCGCTTATGCTCATGGAGGCATTGGATTCGACATAGGGAAATTTTCTTCAATTATATCTTGAATTTTCTTTTTTAGTGATGAAATTGGATGACTACTGATATTTTCTCCCCAATGACTATCCAACAATAATGCACGGGAAATGTGATACAGGTGATAAGCAATTTTTTTTAAATCCAGGTTGGTCCTTTTTATATGTATTGAAATTGTAATTATTTTGATATTTTAGGGTTTCGATATTTTTATACAACTTATTTTAGTTAATATATTGGAGGTTGTACATATTTTATGCCAAATAATTAATGTCAAATTTATTTTCTTTTATTTTTTTTTTAAATAGGTCCCTTTTTTGTTTTTTTAAAGAATTAGTTTATCCATTTTACAAGGATAAAACATCTGGACGGTATCCTGAAGTTTTCTGGTTAAAGGTCAGGCACTGAAGTTTTTTTTTTTTTACTATTTTTGTATATTTATCTGTGGTTTAACTTTGTTATACTTTATGCTTCCAGGCCTGGACACGGCCCCAGTAAATTACTGTCAGTTGCTGATTTAGTATGTTCCTTTAAAGGAAAATATAGCCAACAATCCTTATAACAATAAAGTTGATTTAAAATAGCTTTTCTGCAGTTAATGCATCCAGACTCATATTTTTTCAAAATAAATAATAAACGTAAACCGGAGCTCGGTGTCATGTGCTCGACGCCTCTACCAACAGGGCTATCGGAGACACAAGTGCAGCCAATGACACTCGAGGTTCCTGTTCGCCAGATAGCAGAATTTTTCCTTCTATTTTTTCAAATATCATTATCATATTTTTCAGTTGACAGTTTCAGCGCTTCTTAATAAATAAAATTTTGAAATGCTTACCCCTTTGTTTAGCATATAAATGCTGAAATTTATTTCTTGGGGCTGAGATGAAAATGTGCATAAGGTATAGAAAAATCTTCATATGTGGAATCTATGCAAATAAAGGTATTCAATTGCCAGATGATGCTGATCCTTCAACTGACTGCTTTTAAGAGAAAACCAAATGAAAAACTAATTAAATTCTGGCAAGTATTAAGAAAAAAAAATATGAAATGTTATTAGTAATGAGTATAATGATGTAGAAAATAAAGCTAAAATTAGGTAAGTTGTTTTTTGGTAAATTATTGATGCACTTTTCACTTTCTTTGGATATGTAAGAAAAAAGGACTGTTTAACTTTATATATGAGAAAGAGTCAAGCAAAAGCTAGAAAAGGGGATTTATTAGAAAATAAAACAAGTCCTATCAAAATTTGATAATGTAATTTTCAATGAATTGCACCATCTGCCTGGAATTGCTGGGATTCCAGGAGAATAAAAGCAAGAATGCAAGAGTTGATAAATGGTCTTGTTTTATTCTCACAATTATTTATGCACCGATTTCTTCACATGACCGGTCTTGAAGTGATTGTGATATGGTGATGTTGGTGAATCAGACCGTCATGACTTTCAAACTGGTCTGCAATATTTACAAAAGCAATGCCTTTCTTGAATCTTTCAAACTCAAGATAGCTGTACATCTCTAACATCTGTTGATAAATTCTTTAGTCCGACTCTCCTTGTATTAATAACTGGCACCCCACTATACAATTCTATCATATTTCTATACATGTTAAAAAGTAACTAGAATTCATTTATTATTTTTTAAATTTTATCTTTTTGAGATGCAATTCATCTAGGTCTAGGTAAAAGTGTCAAACTCAGGCACTCAAGCAAACTCCAAACAAACAAAAAAACTCAGCAGACACCTCTTTCATAGACAAAGCAAAAATACTTGCAATAATCACGTCTTCATCCAAATCGTAATTTATCAATGGGAAGACTAG
>JAHWFO010070962.1:280082-302312 GCA_023313115.1 Rhysida immarginata | reverse complement strand
AAAGAAGAAAAAAAAACAAACAAAACAAAAAATAAAAATAAAAAAAAATTGAATAAAGGTTGAAAATTGAATAAAGATTTAAATTTGAATAAAAGAATAAAAAAAAAAAAAAAAAAAGAAAAAAGGGAGTGACACAAGGTATTTGCAGGAGGTTTGACTTGCCCTTGGTTTCACATGCCCTCACATGTAAACACGTTGTGTCATGCCCGTACAGGTAGGGGCGAAATGACCACACCCCCAAATTAAATGATTAACGCCCTAATTAAAAAGCCAACACCCAAATTAAATGGCCAACACCCAAATTAAATGGCCGACGCCCAAATTAAATGACCAACGCCCAAATTAAATGACCAACGCCCAAAAAAGGGGGGAGGGGGACGTAGATTGGCTGGAATAAGCCACGCCCACCTCATTAATATTCACCTAACTTGGGACTTCATCTACTTGCTTCCTTCCAATCCTGAGTTTTTTACGATTCAAAAGAATTCAGAGTCCATAAATTCTTTAGTTTGTTCGTTCCAGCTTGCCTAGATTATACAAGTCTGAAAATTTAAAAAAATGTTCGAGCCTCGACACTATTTCAGCTGATAATTATGTAAAATGACCTCTTGAATGTAGAAAAAAAGTGAAAAATAGCCAAAGAATATAAATAACAGAGAAAGGTCCAGGAATAGCAATATTGGGAGCGTCTTTATTGTTTCGAGATCATCTCATCATCAGGAACGCTACCAATATTGCTATTCCTGGACCTTTCTCTGTTATTTAATAATCAAGTCAGCAATATAGATCAGAATGCAACCTTTAAAAAAATATAGCGAAACTACAGCGAATAAAATGTAAAATTAATCAAATTTTAATGATTTTTTAAAGAGTTAAAGGGGGTAATTCACCCCCTAACGTACCTCCCTACTATACATGGTTATTTTCTAGTACTATTCACACTTCAAGACCCTCAAAAGAATTATAAAAGCTGAAATAAACCTTTTCATCTATCGAAATATATCGAAAAATGATAAAATTGGGTTGGGGGCATACCCCGAAAACGGTGGGAGATGGGGAAAAACGGAAGTCATATTCGGATTCAGGAGGTCATTTTACGTTAGAATCAGTAATTGAGTCGGGGTATTTGTTCATGCCGACCAGTGTCCAACAGGTCCAGCGAATGATATTATGTGAAAAAATGGAAGGAAAAACTATGCGATCTGGCTTCGAGCCAGGAACCTCGTGTGTCGTATATCCACTTTTTTCTTCCATTTTTTTTCAAATAATATCATTTCCTGAAGCTTGGAGATTCAGCCCCAGTTTATATTCACTGTTTATTAGGACCAATGAAGTATGTGTACTACTGGTCACACACAAAAGTTTTTTGTCTTTCTTTGGCTGGTTAATGTGTTTCTGGTGAATTTGAGTATGTGATTCCAAATCTGTAAACCGTTTGTCTGTATCACATTAGAATTTTAAGAAAATCGCAATTCAAATTTTGATTTTTCACATTTTTGGCAGGAAATGGATATCAGCAATTTTATTCGGAAGGCGATATGATAGAGCAAAATAATGTAATCAGCGTGAAAAATGATGTTAGAGCACTTAGCACTGTACAGGAAAGAAAAATCATGTGTACATTTGGAAAAAGGGTTTCATGTAGATTTCAAGAACTTCCTTGGTATTCTTGGTGCATTCTCCATTTGTCTTTTTCAGAGCTCCAGCATTACCGGCGTGTCTCTTTTGAGAAATTCTTGCAGTATACCTCCATCAACAGTTTTATTGACTGCTGCACTGTGTTTCTTTGGCTGAGGGAGGCCATTGTTCCGTCATACACTTTAGTCAGCATTTGAACAGTTTTTATGTTACAAGTGACTAATTATCTGTGGCAGTCTGATTATGCACAGTTCGTAGTCGTTAGTATTATATATTTTTCTTGGAAGTTTAGGAGAGAGTTCTTGAACATCTCTCTAAATTGTATAAAGTTCGTCCTGTTTAAGAGATATAACTCCACCTGTTCAGCTTCTATGTTTGCGTTATTTAGTTACTGAGAATTCTTTAGATAAATTAGATGAAAACAATCTTAATTGTTAAAACAATTACATTTTCAATATCCCCGTTACTAGATTCATACCAGAAGACGTCAGGAAATTGGTTTTCAGCTATCCATTTAGAATTGAGTAATGCAAATTTTTTATACATTAAAGAGAAATGATTGGTCGTTATTTTGCACTTACCTGTCTAAGTGAAAATATTCAATTTTATTTTTAAAAAACGTCTGAAATGGCACCTACATCACCAATAATTCGAGCCTGCCTGTTGTATGAATTTAAACTTGGTCATAAAGCAGCGTTCATGGCAGATGGATTTCCATATAAAAAAAACACTGAAAAACGAATACGGAGTAGAGATTTGTGTAAATGGTTTTGATGCCTGTGTTTGGTTAATGTCCAAAACATACTCATACGTTGTTTTAGTTGCCTTAATTCAAAATGAAAAGTTAGACAAGATCTAATTAATTAGAGCATTAATTACAAGATATAACTCTGACTACCTTTTCACTTTTTAAATTATAGATTTTAATGGGATTTCATTGAGTTTCATTTTTTTTTAGAATTACGAGGGTGGGCTGAAAAGTAATGCCTCCATGACTGTAACTTTTTTATTTTTCAACCGATTTTCAAAATTCTTTTTGTATCTGATACTCACATTTCTCCTCTATGTAATGCAGTATTCACTTTTCGACATAGTCGCCATCCCTTTCCACGCATTGTACCAACGCGTGACTAGTCGGGTGAACCCGTCGGAGAGGAATTCCGGGGTTGTTGTCAACACCATGACCGAACGAGAGGTTTCACCTCGTCGTCAGAACTCAACTCATGCCCCTTAAGGTGCTCTTTCCTCTTTGGGAAGTGGTGAAAGTCGCAAGGTGCAAAGTCTTTCATTTTTGAACTGCAGTTTTTCATCTTTGAACTGTAGGCGCTGCAACCCCCTCTGATGTGTGGCGATCATGTGCGGACGGGTGTTATCGTGCTGCAGAAGAGGATCCAAAGCTGCCATTCAATCCTCGTGTCGACGACAACCCCGGAATTCCTGTCCGACGGGTTCACCCGGAATTCCTTTCCAGTCACGCGTTGGTACAATGCGTGGAAAGGAATGGAGACTATGTCGAAAAGTGAATAGTGCATTACATAGAGGAGAAGTGTGAGTATCCGATACAAAAAGAATTTTGAAAATCGGTTAAAAAATAAAAAAGTTACAGCCATGGAGGCATTACTTTTCAGCCCACCCTCGTATATTGCTATCACCGCATTCCTTTTAATAACACGGTAAAGGTCTAATGAAAATCCTTATTGCTTCTGATACATCTATCTGTAATGAGTAATAAAACAATTAATTAAAATTAATTAAGTTTTCTTTATCGAATGGAACTTAAGATTTCTAACTCTTAATTTAGTCTTGCGAGCAGCTCTGAACAGAGTGTTGTCAAATGGCTGTGGTTATATATTTACTTTTTTCCATATAACATGTGGAAATCTAACTTCATAAAAAATATATCAAAATACACATATCCCACTTTATTCACATTTAAGCTGGATAAAATCGAATTTAAACCAGAATTCCGATACGAATTTTTAAAACTTACTAACGAAAGAATATTTGCAAGAAAAGATGTTTGGAAATTAAAAGGGTTTTGGATGCCATTTACAGGCAAAGTGAACCGCATATTTCTACTTTGGGTTACAAGTATGGGCAATTTTTTATGAATCGTGAACATAATCGTGAACATAGCTAGAAAGAAATATATTTTAAAATGACCATGCCATTATGATTTTTTATTAATCGTCTACATAAATTTTTCGTTTTTTATATACAAACAGAAAGTTTCAACCAAGCAGCAGACAAGAGCGACACCTTTGCTGATGATTTCATTGCCTGGAGAATATCAAACAATCTTCACGAAATGATAGAAGATGTGAATATCTCCTATTTAAGAAGCGAAGACGATATTGTATGGGAAAATCCTAAAAAAGGTATAAAACTATCTGCTATAATACCACTATTCAGAACAATTTTGATTAAAATTGTAATATTTTTTACGTAATCCATTGTGGGTCAAGTGTTGCTGGTATAATTATTATATTAATTAATTACGCATTCCTATTCCATTAGCAGGCCAGGTGGCCGAGAGGGCTAGGGCATAGGCTTTCTAGTTCTCGAGTCCGCTTGGCCGTGAGTTCGAATCCCACAGTGTTTGTCCCGGGCTGCGTGCAGATATAACTTGTGTAAAAGGCGTAAAATGACCTTAGTAGTCGACGCCAAAATTTCTAACCCCCCCCCCTCCCCTATACCATTATGAAAGTTTGGTTGTTTGTTACGTATGCGTTCCTATACCATACATCTGATTGCGATGAAATTTGTACACCCTTGATCTTCAGACCAAGAGGAAGGTCAGTGTTTACCTGCGATTTCGACCAGGAAAATGAATGATTTTTGAATGAATTTTTCTTTTTGGTCAACAGATGGCGACCTCTTTTTAAAGAATTCTAGCGGATACACCCGACATATTGCAGTTTTCAACGTCAGTTTGGATTGCTGCTTCATTCTGATTGGCTGATGATGCCAGTTCCTTCGTCCCCATTAATCTTGCATCGATTTTTATTTTCAGTTATAATAATCTTGTTATGTGCTTATACATTTTAAGTAGGCTAAATTTTACTTAATTTTTTTATAAATATATGTTTTGTACGAGCATTTCATTTTGTTTAGTCCATGGATTCCCAAAGTGGTCGATATCGACCTCTCGGGCAGAAACAATAAATAGAACGTGTCGGGGGTCAGCAGAAACAAAATCGGGAAGTCATTGTCGAACGTGTTATATTAGCAACTTAAATGACTAAATAAATGGGTGTGGATGGTATGAGCTCATTTTGTAAAAGGGGTCTCTGGCCCAAAATAGTTTGGGAACCGATGGTTTAGTCCATTAAAAAGTAGAATGGGATGCTCATTAAAGCAATCTTTAAGCCCATATAGAGAATTTCTTCCTCTCTGGATCAATATAATAATTTTGGTTGATTGAATATCAACAACTTTTTCTACAGTTTTACTAACAAATTTTGAAGTCTGTAAAAAAAAATTTCAAACATTTTTCTTGACTGTAAAAAATGAAATGCTCGTACAATACTTGTATTTAGGAAAAAATTAACTAAAATTTGGCCTACCTAAAAATGTACACATATCAAGTAGTGGTTGGTGATGTCGGTGTTGAACATCGAAACATCGATGTTTTTTGACGTCGAGGCAGCTGGCGATGTTTTTTTGGTGCTTTTTTTTTGGTTGTAATTGATGTAGATTAATAAATATGATAAAAAAAATTTTCTTTGTCTCGGTATCAAAATATTATTTTATTGTGCTGGTTTTCAACATTCTGTTTTTCCATTGGCTTCTTGGTGGTATTTTTTCATTTCACTGGTTCTCCATTTTACAACGCTTATATAATTCTCAATGTTTGCATCATGTTTGGTGGATGAAATCTTGTGATCAATATTTCCATCCCTTTCACTAATCTGATCTTGCTGAATTTTGTACACATACGTAAAGTCGGTGACAAAGCATGAATCTAAAAAAAATTTTAAAAATTCCAAAGGTGGAGGGGATTTATATGAAATACATCTAATTTATATTTAATTGTTTGCTCAAGTGATGGCGCATAATGAAGAAAAAGTCATGTAAAGCTGAGGGAAAAAAAACCTTCAAAAGCGTTGTTGTTAAAAAGTATTTTTCATTCACTTGTTAACGACTCACAATGCTTTCCGTTGTATTAGTATTTTTATTTCCAGGCCTTCTCATTGGCTCGTTTTTTTATTCATGCGCTTGGGGGGAGGCCGTGGCCTGGCGACTTTCACTAAACACAACTTCTGTGAAGTTAAGCTATATCAGGCACGGCTCGTCACTGAATGGGCGACCATCCGTGATAGCCAATCTTCACCCCCCCCCCTCCTAAAAGATTAGTGGGAGTTGGAACCAGAGAGCATTATTGCTTTTCTGCTGGAACTCAATGCCTTCAGCCAATCAGAATGAAGCAGCGATCTAAACTGATGCAAAGAACGTAAAACAGGAAGAAGTGACCGTTCGGGGGAAAACTTGTAACGCATGTGACGTCATGATCACGTCATAAATCAGTGGCGGACTCTAACGAGTAGCAGGTATCAATAAATTCCTCCATGCATCCTCAATGATAAAAGTTATATTTTGATAATTTTTAACAATTAAACAAATTTTTAAAAAATTGTGATAGAATCATATTTAAATTATTTGGTATTCAACCTCTTATTGTAAAAATTCTCGTTTAACCTGGACAAAATAAAATATCTATTAAAAATCATTTTATTGTGCTTTTTAATTTTCATATTGCTCACTGGATAACTTCATCATAAAACATTTGAAATAAAATAATTAATACATATTTTGTTAGAATAAACTGTGCAATACTTTTACATAATATTGTATTAATTTATTATAATAATAAATGATAATTTTTTTAACAATTTATGATTGTTAATTTTTTAAATTTCATAAAAATTTAATATAAAAAGTTAATACACATAGATGAAATTAAATTATAAATAATATAAAATTTTATATATAATTATTTATTATATTTATTTATTTATTAATAAAGATTAATGTGACACCCAACTGGGATCTGTATGGTCAAAGACCGACGAGTTAGGTCCCAGAGGGCTATTGTAATTTTACAAAACAGGATAGAAGTTTAAAAATAAAAATAACATGAATTTCATACAATAAATAACATAGCTATAAATATCAGACAATGTAAATAAAATAACCAAGCTAAACCATAATAAACAGTACCAAAATAGGTAAGTTATATTCAAAGAAATAATGAATTACCAAAAGGAAATTTAAATGTGTAATATTTTTATTTGTTCTATGTGACCATCATACAGCAGTCATTAATTCAGGTTCATCCACGGACCCAATTCGTGGGCTTCAGGCCATACAGGCCCTGGATGGACGTATTGGATTACAATCAATAAAAAAAAAAAAAATTAGATATTTTTTAATAATAATTTCACTCTTATAATTTTTAAATTAAAAAAATGACTGAAACCCATACAGAAGAGCGAGCAAATTAAAGAAAACTTTACTTAGGACTAACTAAATCCAGTATAAAATGTAATTATATAAAAAACGGGTTGTTTACTGTCAAATTTTGACGGGATCCATCTAGTCTATATATTTAAGTTCCAAGGGTGATTCTTTCGACAGTTCGTTGGAGAAAATACTGTATCTCTAAACTTCATTTTGGTCTTAGATGAGAGATCTTAGTCTGTAGATTTGTCAAAGTTAGTTTTTGTGTTCATGGTTTTAAGTGAATGCATGACAGAATAACAAACTTATATATAAAATTATCTAAGATAAATTACAAAATAAAATTTCATTCAAATATACTTTTTTTATTTGTTATTTATGTCGTATATATTTCTCCCTGCTATCTTTTAATTATCCTTTTTAAAAATCCTTCAAAGACCCATTTTCCAATTATTATTATTATTATTATTATTATTATTATTATTATTATTATTATTATTGATTTTTATTTTAAGTGTCATACAGGGTGGTCCATTAAAGTGCAGACATGGAAATATTTCGAAACTAAATAAAGCATTGTACGGAAATCTTTGCCGAGACAAAAAAATATTATTTTTAATAGGGCAAACTTTCTGTTCTAAAATCATCCCCCCACCCTCACTGTGTGGAGGAGGTGGCAACTTTGATATCTTAAATAAAAATCCCTGTATTAATGGTATTTTCAGATTGTATACAATATTTGAGAAATGTTTTAATTTGGTGCTTTTTCAATTGATCCAACCGTTTAGGAGATAGAGGCACTGGTTCTAAAACTTTACTTTTAAAAGTTTTGAACCCAATGATAACTGGTCATTGTTATCGGAAAATAAAAAAAAAATTCTCAAGTTTAAATCGACTTTTATTTTTTCAATGTCCTGAAGATCATTTAAATCAAAATCACAGCATAAAAATCAAAATATATTTTGTTTAACTTTTTTTCCTTTTTACAATAAAAATCTCAAATTGTGTAACGTTTTGAGAATGAATTTCTTCATTTTTTTGTATTATCTGGACAAAAAAAAAACTACTCCAAAGCAAAAAATTAAATGAAATAAATATGTTTATTCGAAAATTGAGAATCAAATGTATAACGTATTTTAAATTTACTTGTCATTTATATGCCTGAACTATATCTTCGGTTAAGAAAAAATATTTGTGTAAAAAAAAGCCAAATTGATGTAAATTTTCTCGCAAAAGATTTAATATGATAATTTTTTTTTTGTCGCCTGGAAAATATTACTACAGCTTAGATAAAAATAAATTCCAAAATTTACTTTTTAATTCCAATAAATTTTCTGAGAATAAATTTTTATTGTTACATTTTGCTTTCATTGCAATGTAATATTTTTTAATGGTACCTACTACGCGTGCGATGGCGCCACAAGTCTGATCGTCTTGCAGGCGTTACATTAAGATCAAAGGTTCCGACGCAACCATCACTTCTTCCTGTTTTACGTTCTTTGACTGACGCTGAAAACTGAAATATGCTGGCGGCGTTGTTCGAGCTCTTTTTTGATGACATTTTGCAAGATCTTAATGTGGCTCTACCGAGGAAGTGAACACAAGATAAAAGCTTAGAATTAATATAGTAAAAATCATATTGAAAAATCGAAAAAAACTTCTCTTAAAATGCTCCCAATTCAATGCCTCTCCAACTGCGGTCATTTAGCAGTTCAACTCGGCTTCGCTGATGTGGAATGTTGTGAAAGCGGAGTGAGATTGCACTTCACACTTGAACTCCAAAACAAGTGGATGGTCACTGTCTTCCTGAGAATTGTCGGTAAAAAATTTTCTTTGTCTTTCGACAAAATTTGAAATTCAGGCGCTAGCCTCGGAGCCATCTTTGAAATCATCCTTGGTACCAATTGGAAGCCCTCTCCGTGGGCACTACCTTGACGTGGTGGAGGGGCTTGACTGCCTCAGTGATGCTAAGGGCTATGCTGGATTGGGTCACCTATGCCAGACAGGCCTTATCAGAGAGGCCAGACTAAAAGTGTTTGGTCAGTTGTGGACCCTCCCAAAGGGACCGGTGCTCGCAATGGAGGCATGTTTTTGACCTGGTCTCCATTACAACCAGTACATCCACCTCCGTGTTTGCCGTGCGTAGCGACCCTACTTCTGGGGAAAGGGGGATCCTGGTGGATGAGGGAAGGCTTACGAGAACAACACACCACTTTTGGCCCCTGCTTCTCGGAAGGATGGGTGGTCTGGATGAGCCCATCCAGGTCAATCGGCTGGTCGTCGCTCCTTGGAGGTTCGGCCATACGGTTAGGCGCTGCCTATAGCATCCTCGTATCCCTGGTACCTATGTGCATCCCCTTGTTGGGTGTGGAGCGAGGGAGATGAAATTAGATTTCATTTATTATGAAAAACACACAGCAAAAAAAGAGTAATAAAAACAAACATCACGATCGTGAAGAGAGATCCAGTAGAAGACCGCCAAATAATCCGAAGTTTTTGTAGATGAAATTGGCAAGTGGGGAGTCGTTTAAGACCATCTCCCCATTTTTAATTCAAAAGAACTTAAAAGGTTTGTTGGGGATATTAACATGTAAAGAGGCTTTTAATGGCCATCTACTGATCAAGCTTATTAAGGATAAACAAGCTACCACCCTTTTATCCTTGAAAGAGTTCGCGGGGAAACCGGTTCCAGTTTCTCCCCATGTAGCTGTGAATTATAAGAAGAGTGTTTTCACGTGCCAGGACCTGGGAGCAATGGGGGATGAGGAAATCATTGCCAAATTGGATGATCAATCTGTTGTTTACATTCGCCGGATCGCTTCAAGGAGGAATGGTGTTCCTCATCCTACAAACTCCTTCATTGTTACCTTTGAGGGAACAGTTTTGCCTGATACCATCTATATCGGCTATAAAAAACGGTCACGTGAGACCCTTTATCCCCAACCCGTTGCGATGATTCCAATGTCAGATGTACGGCCACACGAAAACAAACAGTCATTTTAATGCAGTTTGTTGCAAGTGCGGCCTGCCCGGACATGAGATGGAAGCTTGTTCAAACGAGTTCCAGTGTGTAATTGTAAGAGAACCCATTCTGCCCTTTCAAGAGACTGTCCTATTTATCGATCATAAGTTGTGCTTCAGCATAGGTTAAGGCAGCCTTAAAAAGTAATATTTATTTATTCAAATATCCAGATAAACAATACGCTATTATGGAAAAACCTGTTCGGACACCTCACGTAAGATGCAAATTTGTTGGCGGAAGGAAAAGAAAATCCAAGAGGTTCGTTTCCTTGGGGGTTTGTCTTTTCCAGAAGCACGTAGGCAGTTAGAACGGAATGAAGTCCGAAATTATGCATCTGTACATAAGAGTCGTCCTTCTGCTATGACAGATTTGCGTATTGCAGAATTTTTTTGTGGAACTTCCACCCCCACAGAACCATCTGCTAGCGTTCGTCGGACTTCGAATTCCATCATACCACAAGGAACTCCTCCAAAAACTTCGGAAAGAGAAGATGGCAAGAAACGCTCGTCAGAAGTGTCACCTTCCTCTGACCCCTCCAAAAAACGTGTAATAGAAACTACACTGAATTCTCCAGATTTGGGGCGAAAGTCAGACTTCTCTTTAAGCTTACAAGTGTCTCCTCGGAGTACAGGAAGAAACGGAGCCAGACACTGTGGACACGGAACGATAAGAATAGCAAAAAACCACTAATCCACATCAAAATTTTATTCGAATGAATGCGCATTTCGGCAGCCAAGCTGCCTTAGTCAGCGTATACAAGGAATTAATCTACACAGAAAATTCTGTTCAGATGAAGCAGAAGAATTACAGTCATATTTATAGTGAGACAAAAGTAGATACAATCCAATTACAAGATAAGTAAATAGCAGATATGGATCAATTGGTCAGTCCATTCCAGGTTCGTAGTTTGTGGCTCCTGCATTCATTCCATTGGTCAGTTTGAGAAGATGAAGAAGTTTTACCACTTCCTTCAGTTGTGTCATGTCCAAAGGGCCTGCGTCACTGTTCAGCAATCTGGCAGGGTCTTCGCTGGTGATGGCATGTGACTCCAAGAAGTTTAATAGCCTGGGGTCACTTGTGCTGTATATGTATTCAAAATCTTCTGCTCTGTAGTCATGTTTCCGGGCTCGAAACAACAAATTTGCCATTCCTGATGCTTGCCAAGTGTTCGCCTATCCTCGTTTTTATTGCTCTTTTCGACTGCCTGTAACAGAACGCATCACATTTGGAACAAGGTAGTCTGTAGATTCCTGGCCTCTCTTCCTTTGGGTTCATTAACCGTTTTGCCATTGTGTTAGAGCTCCTATAGACCACAGGGAGGCCAATGGTAACAATTTATCGAATTCTTCGCAAGCACCATTTCCATCCGTACAGATACTTCCTTCTGCAAGGCAGCACCCAGGAGATGCAGAAAAGATAGATGCCATGCCTTTGAAGATAGATGAGGATCCCGATTTCTTAAAACATGTATTGTGGACCGAGGAAGCAATGTTCACTCTTGACGGAGTTGTCAACGGTCAGAATGTCCACAACTGGTCGGATGTTAATCCACATTTAGTGCAACTTCATCACCACTAAGTACGGGTAAATGTATGGTTCGAAATACTAGGCGACCGAATTATTGGACCTGTATTTATTGATGGTACCTTGAACACAGACCGCTACTGTAACCTGTTACGGGAACACGCGTTTGAAGAGCTTGACAACTTACCACTTTGCTGCGGTACCTAACATGTGGTTCTAACATGAGGATGGTGCCCCTGCTCATAAATCTGCCCGTGCCAGGGATTTAATTCAAGCCACTTTTCCTGACCAGTGGATTGGGACCAACGGTCCAATAGCATGGCCACCACGGTTACCAGATTTGACACCCCTAGATTTTTTCCTGTGGGGCTACTTGAAGGCTCAGGTTTATGCCACTCCACTTCCAGATCTGGTGGATTTTCAAAACCGAATCATTTGCGTAGTCCTCTCTGTTACCCCTGCAATGTTGCGTGTATGCAGAGATATGCACATGCAGCGTCTGAGAGACATGCATTGTGGTCGATGGCGGCCACATTGAATATTTTGTTTAAATTTTTTTTATTTGATTTCCCATCAAGATAGATGGGCCAAACTTTTGTTTTTCATTTTACAATTTCCCAATGGCGTTTGCAAAGACTATAAACTGAGGAATACTTCTGTGTATGAATACCTCTACGTCCGTTTTTCATTTCACATTTTACATTTTTTACATTTCCCATTTCCCATGTATAGTTTTTAAATTTCATAATATTTTTCCTGGGGGGAAAAGCCCGGTCGAGTTTATTAGCTTTTCAAGGTAAGGACTCATTCATTCTCATTAATTTTCCCAATGTAGGCCCTACTGTTTTCTAATCAGTATGGTTTTTGTCCACATCGGCTAGCCATACCTTTCAATTTACCCACTCGATAAAGGGGGCAAGGAATGGGATTTTTTCACCGGGTTTTTTGCTAAACCCACGTTTTACATGATGCTCTACAACTCTCTAAATAACACATGAGGTCTAACTCCTACCCCTACAAAATTAAAATTTTCAAAATTTACCCCTTAACAACCGGGGCGCGAAATGTCCTTATTCGGAGTTAGTGGACATCAAAACCAAATAATCAATATCCATTTTCCCCGCACCTGTTCCCCTTGAGCCGTTATTTGGACCTAAAGACGGGACACCAATTATGAAACAGCCTGTATATCCTCTTCATCTTTCGCACCTAATTTAGCCTGGAGAGTATTCCCATATTTACATGGTAGTGATCATTTCCCGATTAGTATATCCCTGAGTTCTTCTACTTTTTCCAACCCTCTACCAAGTCGGAAATTGGATAAAGCAGACTGGCATGTCTTCCATTCCCATCTACAGTTTGAGAATAAAACATCCTTTCCATCTGTAGACCCTTTGTTTTTTGTTTTTTTTTTTAATAAATTTTGAAATATCTTAAAAATAAACAGATGATAACGCTTGGAATTAATGCAATAAAATTCTTAATGAAAATTCGAAAAAAATTTTTTTTAAAAGCTCACAATGGATGGATCTCTCCAAGTATGCCACTGCTAGTCGAAATAAACTCTTTCAAAATTAAGAGTATGCAGTGGAAGCAATGACAGAGCAGGCGTAAATGTAAATAAACAAATAAAAGATTTATTCAACAAAACTTAGGGTAGCTATACTTAAAGCTAGCAAAATTAAAGATAAATGTAACTAAATAAATTCATGAGTAGATATCTGTCGCACTCAAACAAAATAAACAACCAATTTCAATGGTATATTAGTTGCACAATTCGGGAGTCACAAATTCGGTAGGATGCGTAATACGTGGAAACGTAGCACTAATTAAGCTATCCGACATATATTAGCAGAAGCAACAATTTATTAATTTAATATGTAGTTGACTCGTTGCTTTCGGTACACCCCTACTTATACACACAGCTATGACACTCAGCGACGAAATCGAATAAGGCAAGGATGAGCTCACGATGGGAAGAACAAAATCTATGTTGATGACGTCACTTTATGCATGGCACCTTCGGAGCGCACACTTATGTCCTACGGATTAGCAGACAAATAAATGTGGATGAATAATAAGGCTGAATGTTCATATTCTATAAATACGTAGTTATATGAAAAGCCACAAATCTATCGTTTGCTTGTTCCCACTTGTTCCGAAGTTTTGAAGGCACGTACAAAGCAGCAACATTAAAGGCGGAATGGAATTGAGTTGAGTTACTCCCGTTCTCGCACAAGAACGAAGCCGATACTTTCAGTTAAATAGGATCGTAACCCGCTTGAACTAATCGTTGCGGTCGCAGTCGCACTATGCGTTCGATCGTTCGCCGAGCCAATGTTTGCTGACTAGGCTCAGCCCGCTTTCTCCGCGTCGTCGAAGGCTTTCCTGCAGAGCTCTCCGTTGAATCCGGGAACCGCCCCTTCACTTTGCCTATTCCCTTCGGCTTTCTCAATGTTCATTACCGTAGCTGACTCTCCCGTTCTCCATTTGCATACCTTTCGCCATCCTCGTCTCCAAGCCTCCTTTTTCCGCTCCTTCCACGTGTCATCTCTCATTTTTAATTTTTTGCGCATCTCTACCCTTGATCTTCTGCGCACCTCTCGTGTTCTCGTATTTCCCGCGTTGTCTATGACGATCGGCATGACGCCTCATCCACTCGCTAGCAGGATGATGACGTGCATAAATGCAACGAGTGTCATGACGACATTGATTGTCCATGGAATTACTGATGTTCAAATTCCGTGACACTCACGTAATCTACTTCAGATGTACACAAGATGTTGTTACAATTCCCTTCTACTCTCGATGGTTGGAGCAAAACTTGGCCATTCATCACTTTCTGCAGTCTAGCGGTCGCCGATTCTTATATTTACTTGCTTCCCTTTTGCTCAATTCAGCACGGAGCTAAAGGAGTGCTTTCTCTGTCGTCTTTCCACTCCTTCTCAATAGTCTGCTAATACTCCATTATCTCCAGTTACTGATCATTTTTAAAGATTTTCAAGAAATTGTTATTTATTAAGAACTCTCTTTTCTAAGAAAAGCCTGAATTCTATGGTCATGAGATATATATAGTTGACCCCTGCCTAGTGTTAGTGCATTGCGTGTTGACACTATTGTTGATACCCATTATTGCACAAAACTAATCTTGCATTGTTGGTCATGAGATATAAATTGTTGGTCCGTGCAGAGTATTTGTGAATTGCGTGTTGACACCATTGTTAATATCTATTGTTGCACAAACTTTGCCTTACATTGTTGGTCATGAAATACTTCTAATTAATATGCCCTGCCATAACCAGGAATATCGATTTTTTATCGATAATTATTATTTTTCCGATATCTGAGGTAGACAGTGACCTTCCTCGTGCTTTGAAGGTCGAATATGCAAAATTTCTTCAAAATCGGAATAAAATTGTAGATTTGTGTAAAAAAAAAAAACCAAACCCACAAACAAACATCTTTATATATATATATAGAAAGATAGTAAGATGTTTGTGGGTGTTTGTATGTTTCTCTGAGTGTGTGTGTGTGTGTGTGTGTGTGTGTGTGTGTTTGTGTGTTTTACACGTGTTAGCAGTGCATAACCTATTACAATTTATTTCCAAAAAATACATCAACTCGAATCATCAATGCAAAAGCATAAAGTGATGATGCAGTGACAGAACATTAATAAGGCAGCGTGTATTGATTAGGCAAAGGAGTCACGCGTGTCTCCCTAGAGCTCCCTATCAACAGTCCAGACGACTGGCAAAAATTTATGTGTCTGGAAAGGAAAGAGTAAGCACGAGTCAAAAATTTATGCAACTAAAACAGAAAAAGTTATACGGGCGTTTGAAACATCTAAACAACGGCAGTTTCGAACAGAGCAACAGGATATATGAACTTCTACGTCAAGGGAAGAAAAACTTGAGTCTAAAGTATCTGGTGATGCTCCGCAGTAGTGAGGCAAGTCCAGAAGAGTTTAGATGCTCCGGTATATCACCTAGACTTCCTGTTTTTCGTATTTTTCGTAGAATGGATAATTCCTTTGCTCTGTATTGTATTGATTGAGTTATTGTTTAAGCAATTGGGAATTATAATTTAATTTTTTAAGATCTATCTCTTTACCAAAAAGTGTAATTAAACCTGGAAACGCCGGATACCTCTACTAGTCTATAAAGTAGCATGTTGGTTTGTGGGTTTATTTGTTTGTTTGTTTCTTATGCAAATCTACAGTTTTATTCCGATCTTGATGAAATTTTGCATACTTGAACTTCAAAGCATGAGGAAGGTCACTGTCTACTTCAGATTTCGAAAAAATAATAATTATTCATTAAAAATCGATATTCTGTTTATGGAAAGGCTTATTAATGAGAAATATCTCATGACCAACATTGCAAGGAAAAGTTTTTGCAATATAGATAAGTTTCAATTTGTACCAATGCATAGAATTATTATTATTCAGGCATTTCTTAGGATAGAGAGTTTTAATATTTAACAATTTCTTGAACATATTTAAAAATCATCAGTAGCTGGAGATAATTTGTAGCAGACTATTGAGAAAGAATGGAGAGACGACAGAGGAAGCACTCTTTTAGCTCCGTGCTATATTGAGCAAATGGTAAGCAAGAAAATAGAAGAATCGGCAACCACTAGAATACACAATGTGATAAATGGCCAAATTTTGCTTCAAGATATCGAGAGAAGAGTGGGAACTGCAACAACATCAAGTGTACATATAAAGTAAGATTACGTGAGTAAGAAATTATTTAGATTAGAAGTGGCATCTTTGGAGAGGTCCATCCATTGTGAGACTTTAAAAAAATTTTTTTTTTCTAATTTCCATTAAGAATTTTTACTGTATTAATTGTAAGCGTTTTCGTGTGTTTATTTTTAAGCTATTACAAAATTTAATCCATAGTTTTTTTTTGTTTGTGTTGTATTGATTGATTTATTTTTTAACCAATTGGGAGTTATAATTTTATTTTTTGAGATTGTTCTGTTTACCTACACGTCTAATTATACCGAGCAACGCCGAGTACCTCTGCTAGTTATATTAATAAAATATTCATGATTATCGAACTTTGTGCATAAATTTTTTCAGCATTTCTTTTTTTATTAATTACCGAAAGGTGCTTTAGGCTATCAGTGTCTGTCTGTCCGTCTGTCTGTAACTCAAACTCCTCCGAGACTATGAAAGATTTTCAACATCTGTTTTCGTCAGTAGATGAATATGGTTACAAATATTATCTAAATCGGTTCATTCGCATGTGCACAAATGGTATCTCTATTTTCCTGCCAGCAATTTTCAATTGGAAGATATATTGAGTAATATATCAAGCAAATCGTAATGAAGAGATAGATGCGGTTATTCATTATTATTTTTGTCAGTCGATGAACATGGTACATAGCACGATTAAATCACAAATATTATCTAAATCTGTTCAATAGCGCACGCACAAATGGTAACTTTACATTCCCATCTAGCATTTTCAATGGACAGATATATTAAGTAATGTATCAAACAAATCGTAACGACGACATAGAAGCGGATATAAATTACTATTTTCGCCAATTAATAAATAGTATTCCGGAAAAGAACCATTTTGAAAATGGTTGAAATCGAAACAATGACACGTGGTATAAAAGTACCCATATGACACCTTCACCAATTTTCAGCGCTAAAATATGGCATGTAATATCAAACGACCTGGAATGATGTGTAAATAATGACTATAAATTAAAATTAATGGTAGTCGAAATTGGTTTTAAGGAACCCGGTTTAGTGGAACCATTATGGTTCATTGGAACTTTCAATGCTAAAATATGACATGCAATATATAACAAACGACTTGGAATGATGTGTCATGAATGAATATAACGTAAAATTAATGATAGTCCAAATTGGTTTCAAGGAACCTGATTTAGTTGAACCATTATGGTTCATCGGAACTTTCAATGCTAAAATTAAGCATGTAATATATGTAACGCCCCACTTTTATCATGTGGGACTCGCGTTTGTTATTTGATTAATATATTTTTTTAAATCTACTGTGATTTAATTTGTTTGTTTGCGAATGGTTGATCTATTTTGAGCTATTTTTTTAGTATATTTTGCCTTTAAGAACTTGGTATTAATAAAAACGATCTTTGATTGGTTTGGTTTGGTTTGTTTGGTATTAACGTCCTTTTCAACTGCTATGGCCATTTCAGGACGGCGTTATAGGGGCCGCAAATTTTGCCTCGCAAGGGTTCTTTAACGTGCAGCCGGCAAACGACTACACGGGACCAACGGCTTTACTTCCCTTCCGAAGGAAGTGCGTGATCTCAGGATTTCCCCCTGAAAAATCCTCGTCGTCCTCGGCCGGGATCGAACCCGCGTACTCGGGCATCAGAGGCGATCACGCAACCTGCTGAGCCACCGAGGCCGACCAAAAAAAAAAAAAAAAAAAAATGCACTATCATTGACGAAATGCCACGATGACAAAGTGTCACCTTTGTGAAGTAAATTCTGTTTCCTCCGAAAATATAAATTCATTATCGTTTTTTTCCTCATAGGGTTACCCTAGGCCTCCCATCAAAAGGTCTACACGACGCCTTCCCGTTTTTGCGTCCTATTTGCATTGCTACAAAAGATATTAAGGAGACTTGTGAGTACTGCATTGTGAAGTCTAGCTTCATAAAACTTCAGTATATCGTCTACTTTCCTTGAGAACTGACCGCTTCATTTAAGAACGAAAGTACTTAGAACATGGATAGTTATCATATGGTTGTTCGACTCGCATTCACGTAAGGCCTTACGATTTCATATGAAAAAATTCAGTTAATTGAATATAAAGATTATGGGTTAACCTATATATGAAATAGACTTAGTGTTTAGTGATTGTTGTCTTAATAGTTTCTGCAGAGACTTTTTTTGTGTACCGCACTAATTAATGGCGAATTATTTGTTCATTTTTCCTTTTTTTGTTTCCTTTTTTAGAATTGAGAATGTTATGCTTCTTTCGCTGATCCAGGGGTACCGCTTATAAAAATAACTTGACAGGAACGATCTCGGGTGACTTATTGAATCTTAAAGAAGATTCCTTTAGTTTTTTTGATTAGCGCACTTGATACGGGTGGCATCTGACGTAAAATCTGAATTAATGGTAAGAGACAAATCCTCGTTCGAATGAAAGTATGTTATTTCCACGTTAAGTGTTGTTGTCCGGGATCGAGTTCTGAAGAGTTATTCCCTGTGTTGGTAAAATGTTAATAAGAAAAGGAAGTATGCTTTGAACTAGCTTGGAAAGAGTTTTCGAGTTTACCCGATCATTTTATTTGTTGTTTGAATTTTGTCTAATTTTTTTTTTCTCATTTTTTTTTTAAATTTTTTTTACCTTACCTTTGTGAATCTACCATTTGGATAGCCGAAACAGAAGATTGTTTGTTTAACAAGCCAAGAACAGCAAGTTTTACCGGAATCAATCCTCCGTGGACAAGATTCACTGTCGGACAAGATTCAAGGAAGAAAGCAGGAACCGAAGACTACGATTGATATTTGAAACTTGCTTGACTTTGTACCATTTTTTTGTTTTCCTTAACTTATTTAGACTTATGGTTATCCTTGCTTGATATTGTCAATAAGGAATGCTTATAGCAGGGGCTAAACGTATATTGGGTGTTAGTCTTTTTTACTTTATCTTAATTCACTTTTTTTTTTGTATTTTTGCCTTTTTATACATTTTTTTGGACAGAGCTTATCTTGTAGTGATTTAGCTTCAAGGTAATCTATATGTATTGTATCAATTGTATCTTTCAGCCTGTTAATCTTTAAAGGGAGTGACATTACAGGTTTTTTTTAAGTTTAGAGACCCTTACAAGTTTTTTTTTTTTTTACGTTCAAGTGCCCCTTTACTATTGTTAATAACGGATTTATGCGTTTGGCTCGTGTTTCTCGTTTATAGTATTCTACCAGGATTTGTAAGTAATTGAATTTTGGGTACTTTGTGATGTATAGTTGTGAAATTTAATTTTATTTCTTTTCCTCTCTCGTTCTAGAATTTTCTTATTGGTAGTTTGTGATCCGGAAGACTGATTTTAGCGGTACTGCGACATTGTTTCAGCCTCATTGCTCTATCAATTTGCTACTGATAGTAGCTTGTCATGTCGTTGAGTTTTTGTTTCTTAGGAAACCTCGGGACCCGTTTAAGCTATGCTTTGGGTTAGAGTTAGTTTAGTTAACTCTTTCCGGGTTAAAAATTAAATTTAGAATATTTACTATGAGGAGAGTTAACTTCCGTATTATAGTGAAGATTTTGCTTTAGGAGATGGTCGTTTAGATATCTCGGGAAGATTTTATTACCTTGGTGGATATCATAAGGAATAGAAAGTGCGATGCTTTCGAATTCGCCATCTCCTGGTGTTTAATTTACGTTATTTTTGGGTTGTCGCGGTAACCGTGTTTTTGATTATATAACTTTAAATTTACTTTCTTTTGCCTTTTGCTTATTTTTTTTTATTTATTGTCTGTTTTAGGACCATCAGTGTACCGGAACTTGGTAAACGTGGGGACGGCCCTTTCGTGTCTCTTGACCAGCCCATGTTAAGATTTAGAGAAAAGCCGGTTGGGGGGTGAGACTACGAGAAATTTTTGGTTAGTGAATTGAAGAAAAATTTTTTTGGGGGGTGAGAAGGGGTGGACTGCAGTCCCCACTTGTAACTTGTGGGATTCGCGTTTTTTTTATTTGATTAATATTTTCTTTTTGGATCTACTGTGATTTCATTTGTTTGCGAATGGTTGTTTTATTACGCGTTCCTGTCTATGGGTCGCGTCGTTATTTAATTATTTTTCGTTTCTAGAACGAGAGGGGGAAAGTTGATCTATTTTGAGCTATTTTTTTAGTATATTTTGCCTTTTAAGAATTTGGTATTAATATAAACTATCCTTGAAGGTACTTTATTTATTTTATGATAAATTATTGTTGTATCGACTTGTAGTTTTATTTTTTTATTTATGCTTATGTATGAACTAAAAGAGGTACCCGGCGTTGCCCGGGATAATTACACTTGCACAAACTTTTCCTTTCATTGTTAGACATGAGATATTGATTGTTGATCCCTGCCTTGTTTGTGAATTGCGTGCTGATACCATTGTTGATACCTATTGTTGTACCAACTTTGCCTTGCATTGTTGGTCATAAGATATTTCTCATTAATATGCCTTGCCATAAACATGAATATCGATTTTTATCGATATTTATTATTTTTCCGAAATCTGAGATAGACAGTGACCTTCCTCATGCTTTGAAGGTCATGTATGCGAAATTTCATCAAGATCGGAATAAAACTGTAGATTTGTATAAAAAAAAACAGACAGACAGACAGACCCACCCACAAACATCCTTCTTTATATATATACTAGAAGAGGTACCCGGCGTTGCCCGGGATAATTACACTTGGATGTAAACAGAACAATCTCAAAAAATTAAATTAAATTTCCACTCTTCTCTCGTTGTGTTGAAGCAAAATTTGGCCTTTCATCACTTTGGGTAGTCTAGCGGTCGCAAATTCTTCTATTTACTTGCTTTCCATTTGCTCAATACAGCACGGAGCTAAAGGTTTGCTTTCTCTGTCGTCTTTCCACTCTTTCTCAATAGTCTGCTAACTCTTCATTATCTCCAGCTACTCATCATTTTTAAAGATTTTCAAGAAATTGTTAAGTACTAAGAACTCTCTTTTCTAAGAAAAACCTGAATAACAGGAATTCTATGCATTGTTACAAATTGAAACTTATCCATATTGCATCATCATTCTATGTTCATTGTTATAATTCTTGGAAAGGATTGCTTTATCATTTCATCATCATTTTGAGCTCATTGTTATTGGTGAATTGCGTGTTGAAACCATTGTTGATACCTATTGTCGCACAAACTTTTATTTGCATTGTTGGTCATGAGATATATATTGTTGGTCTGTGCAGAGTGTTTGTGAATTGCGTGTTGATACCATTGTTGCAAAAACTTTGTCTTGCATTGTTGGTCATGCGATATTTCTCATTAGTATGCCTTGCCATAACCATGAATATCGATTTTTTATCGATATTTATTATTTTTCCGAAATCTGAGGTAGACAGTGACCTTCCTCATGCTTTGAAGGTCATGTATGCGAAATTTTATCAAGATCGGAATAAAACTGTAGATTTGTATAAAAAACGTACACACAGATCCACAGACCCACAGACGCACAGACCCACAAACATCCTTCTTTATATATATACTAGAGGAGGTACCCGGCGTTGCCCGGGATTATTACACTTGGGATGTAAACAGAACAATCTCAAAAATTAAAATAAATTTTGCAATATCTTAAAAATAAACACATGAAAATGCTTAGAATTAATACAGTAAAAATTCTTAATGAAAATTCGAAAAAAATCTTTTTAAAGGCTCAAAATGGATGGACTGCTCCAATAATTTCTTACTCAGATAATCTTACTTCAGATCTACACTTGATGTTGTTGCAATTTCCACTCTTCTCTCGCTGTGTTGAAGCAAAATTTGGCCTTTCATCACTTTGGGTAGTCTAGCGGTCGCCAATTCTTCTATTTACTTGCTTCCCATTTG
>JAHWFO010070962.1:257523-279682 GCA_023313115.1 Rhysida immarginata | reverse complement strand
AGCGGAGTTTCCTAGATTTCAAAAGCAAACCGCAAACTTTCCCTAGTAGGAGGTCGCTGCTTTGCTTGCTGAAGATTTGGCAGCATGAGTAAAGAACAGAGACAGCTTTTGCTTCCCATCTTAATGGAGGAGGCGGGATGCCAGTTTCAAAATATAACAAGGGGCACGGCGATGACAAGGTGGCATGAAGACACGTTCGTAAGATCTTCCTTTCCGCAATGACCAATGGAGCAATGTTGGACTTAGCAGCTAGCATAAAAAACAACGCTGAAGAGTCAGGTTTTGACAAGGGAATTGATTAGAGTGGAGGACTCGCTCCAAGGAGGGCCCCACTTGGACTTCATAACAAGCTTCGCTCGCGCTAGATTTTTGATGAGATTCTCTTTAGTGGCGGCAATATGCGCCCTCCAGTTAAGTTTGTTATCGAGCGTAACGCCTAAGAACTTACGGCTCTTTCTATTCGGAAGCCGGGTACCCTGAAAATAGATGGAAAGCAGAGGGGGTGGACCTGAACTAGTCAGACACATCACTATTGATTTGTCGGGTGAAAAGCTAATAAAGTTGTTTTCACCCCACTTCGCTAAGGAGTCGCAGGCACTTTGCAGCGTGGCTCTTACTTCGGGCAAGGATTTGCTGGAGAACTATAGCGCCAAATCATCAGCAAAGATGCTTTTTCCTATTGTTGGGAGGACGCCTTCGAATACATCTCTGACAAAGATATTGAAAATAACGGGATTAAGGATGGACTCTTGCGGAAGCCCCTGAACTTGACGAATCCAGTGGGTGCCACCAGGATAGTTCATACCCACCCACCTATCCTTTAGAAAGGAAGTAATCCATAGTCAGCCTCCTAGGCACTTCAAGATCGACAAGTTTATTGAAGAGAAGCTTGTGCGATACCGAGTCGAATGCTTTATTTATATCGAGGAAAATGATAACTATGCTCTCACCTCTTTCACGGGCAAGGAAAATGTCGTCCACTAGTTTGATAGTCAAGAATATGTGGTTCCGGCCCTTTCGGAATCCTAAATTATAGTCGGGGAGCAAGTTTTTGATTTCTAGGAAATGCTGCAGCCGGTTGTTAATCATTCTTTCTAAAGTTTTGATGAGACAAGAAGTAAGAGCAATAGGGCGAAAGCTCGAGGGAGAGTGGGCAGGTCTGTTGGGTTTTAGAATTGGGTAAATTGACGAGCTCTTCCACATAGACGGGATAATGCCGGTGGACCAGGATGCATTTAAACTGTCGAGGAGAACACTTAATTGCCCGTCTCCGAGCTTTCTAAAAGTAGAATTAACAAGTCCATCTGGCCCCGGGGCAGTACGCTTCGAACTGATGGCAGCCATTAAGTCTGAGGAGGTGAAAGGGCGATCCCATTTTGAAGGTTTTGTGGAGTGAAAGAAGCTGGCAGGTGTTTTGGCCAGGGCAAATTTTTAGGAAGAACATGACCGACGGTAAAAAATTAGAATTTCTTTGCATGATGCTTCTGGGTTCAATAGGGTGCCTTCAGCGTTTTTTATCAGGGATGAGAGAAGGTCGCTTTTGGAAGAGCTTCAGAACTTTCCAGATATTTGTGTCGGTTTTCTTGATTGAATTTTTCCAATAAAGTCTTCTGTGTTTTTTCAGTGGTTTTTTTTTTTTTTTTTTTTTTTTTGCATTTAGCTTTGGCTTTCCTCGCCACCATCCAACAATAGGAGCATCTACACTTGAGATAGCATCTTTTAGTGTGGTTGCGATGCCACACAGTGTCTTCGCAATCGGTAGTCCACCAACAGGGTCTCAAAGGAGTAAATCTGTTAATCGGCTTAATCTGAAGACCATTCTGGAATGTTTTAAGGAGATTGAGAATGTCTGGAGATCTTGAGAGGCCATTTCTGGCTTTCTGGGGGGTCAGGAAGACAACAGGCAGGCGAGGAGGGAGCACACGGGGGCTCCAATAGCGGAACTTTAACAGATCGTTTTGGGGTGTTGGAACAATTAAGGGAAATACGTAGGCGGATAGGCGCATGGTCGCTCCCAAAAGTGCCCGGAATAATTTCCAGATACGTTAAGAAAAGGCAATCAGGCGACACCAGAGCTAGGTCCAGGTTAGAAGTGGGCCATTCTTGGCGCGAAGGAAAAAACGTATGCTCGGAGGTGAAGAGGACCTTCAGGTTGTGTAGCAGGAGGTCCTCCAGGTAGCGGCCATTCAAATTGTAACTAGCGCAGCCCCACGCCGGGCTTTCGGCGTTGAAATCTATGGCAATGAAAGGGGGAGTTAAAGAGCCAATTAAAAAGTTCCATTTGTCTTTGCTAATGTATCCAGGGACGTAAATACTGTAAGTGTGCAGCCAAGATCCCTGTAAGATCACCAGGTCGATTACAGCCATGTTTTCGATGTGCCTTATCAAATTGATATAATGGGGAATGCCGGAATTGATAGTAATAAGATTGCCACCACCGTGTTATTAACATAGGTTGAAGCCTTCGAGAAAGTTATTTTTGAGTCGGGATTGAGAAAAGTTTCACAGAGGGCAAGAATATGAGTTTTCTTCCGTAAAACAGTGACGTCTTCCCAGTTGGACATCAAGCCCCTAACATTCCAATGAAAGACTTCCAGATATTTGTTATTGAATTGTAACATTGGGATCAATGGAGGCGTGGAGATCGCGCCACCAAATCTTGATATCAGTGAGCCACGTGGGGACAAAGGGCAAGCTAACCTTTAAGGAATTAAAAGCTTCCTCTATAACTTTAGGATTACTTATATTTAAGGGGGTCTGCACCAGAGTAGAGATAAACAACTTCAAACAGTTGCTAGCGAGTTGGTTGACAGAATGATTTCTAAGGTTTGATTCGAAAGAGTTACTTAATATAAAGTCTTGAGGCGAGGGCATATCCGACGGGATATTTTCGACGTTTTCAATATTTTCAGCATTTTCAGCGTTCCGAGAGTCCGTTGGGCTCTCTGGATTAACTAAGTTTACTGCAGAAAGAAAGGATTGCAGTTCCGAGGTCCGAGGAGATGCTTGAGAGAGAGCAGTGAGATCTTGAGCAGGAGACTGAGCAGGAGGCTGGTACACTGGCGAGTAATATGAGAAAATAGGAGAGAGCTCGTCTCTTCCACAAGTTGAGCAAGTAATATTAGAGGCGCAATTAACGACGTTTGAAGGACTCAACATACCTGCATTAGAATTACTAGGTTTATTAAAATAATTAAAGTTGGGAAGATTATTTAGATTGGAAAAGTTATCAGCATCAAGAGGAGCTGAAGAAACATTAATCCGTTTACTTTGATGAGTAACACGATTGGGGTTAGCTATGGCGGCACTTCCATGTGGGTGACTGGATTTACAGTTTTGTGCACTTGTTTGCAGAACGTACATGATTTCACTGAAAGTCACCCACATGGCTAGTTTTACAGTTTTGTGCACTTTTTTGCAGAACGTTCATGGTTTTCATCGAAAGTCACCCAAATGGCTGGAATTAAAGTTTTGTGCACTTTTTTGCAGAACGTTCATGGTTTTCACCAAAAGTCACCCAGATGGCTGGATTTACAGTTTCGTGAACGTTTTTGCAGAACGTTCATGGTTTTCATCTAAAGTCACCCAAATGGCTGGATTTACAATTTTTTGCACTTTTTTGCAGAACGTTCATGGTTTTCATCGAAAGTCAAACTGTAAATCCAGCCATCTGGGTGACTTTCGGTGAAAACCATGAACGTTCTGCAAAAAAGTGCACAAAACTGTAAATCCAGCCATGTGGGTGACTTTCGATGAAAACCATAAACGTTCTGCAAAAAAGTTCACAAAACTGTAATTCCAGCCATTTGGGTGACTTTCGGTGAAATCATGTACGTTCTGCAAACAAGTGCACGAAACTGTAAATCCAGCCATCTGGCTGACTTTCGGTAAAAACCATGAACGTTCTGCAAAAAGGGACTCCGTTCCGTTCGTCTCTCTCGTCGTCGCTGCATCCAGGGTTGCGCCACGTGGTCAGGCTTTGCTTTGCCGTCTCCCTGCCCACTACTTCGCACCTCTTCTACAAGTGGCTTACTATGGCAGAGTCACCAATAAAGATTGCGTCGGATCCTTTCAAACATTTTTTTTTGCTGACGGAAGCAAAGGAAGAGAAAATGTTATTACTCGTGAATCCAGAGCGCATAGCGCTTTTGTATCATTTTGCTGGCGGGGTTTTGGGTTCGATCTATCCGTTGACTCATCGCATTTTATTTTGCTGATCTACCAACACTGTCATGTAATCTGCTGCTTGTTTTTTCCCTCTTCTGTCATGGCCGCTCTTAGTACACCATGAATGTTTGGCAAAAAGTGTGCACAAAAGTGTAAATCCACCCATTTGGGTGCATTTCTGTGAGAATCATGAAAGTTTAGCAAAAAGTCTGCACGAAACTGTAAATCAACCCATTTCGGTGACTTTTGGTGAAAATCATGAAAGTTTGGCAAAAAAAAAAAAAAAAAAAAGAAGAAAATATTGGCAGTGTATACAGACTAGGGCAACGTTCATTGGCTGAGGGTGGAAAAATGTGAAATAATCCTCTGTCATCGTTTCTTTGTGAGCTGTGTCCAGGGACATCGGTTCCAAGCTCCATATCTATAAGCCTCTTCGCTTCATAATAGGAGACAAACAAGGTAACCATTTTACCCCTGATGAGGGCCTCGTACTTATGTCGATCACAACCTCTATAATAAGAAGAGTGGTCTTTTCTGCAGTTTGCACAGACAAAAACTGAAGAGGTACACTTATCCCTGATATGCTACGGAGAGATACATTTGGAGCATGCAGGGGATCCAGAGCATCTGTATTGGGTATGTCCAAGTTTGTGGCATTTAACAAACTGCATGGGACGAGGCGGAGGGCGAGAGACAGTAAAAACTTCATTTTCAAATTTTATTTTATCAGGCGGGATTGGGGTGTTAAAGTAGATCAAAAGTTTTCCAAACCGAGCTCCAGCGAATGGAGGGGGTGAAGTGTTTTACGTTTGTAATATGATCGCCTACATCAGCGAGGTTTTGGAGTTCATCTAGGGTGACAGTGCAACGTACGCCATAGATGAAGCCCACCGACGAAGTTAAAAATCTTGGAATTTCATAGGATAATCTATAAAGCCCAATGTCTCTATACTTCAGACAATTTTTTGCCTGAGCATTAGAGCCAAACTTAACGAAGAACTTGCCAGAGTTAAGTTTAGTTACGGAAGGGGCAATCCCGATTAATGAGGTCAATATTTTTCGTAGAAGACCAGGAGAAATAGTCCTTTTGAGGCATTGAGTCCTTTTGGGCAATGTCGCATTCCATCTCCGAATTAGAAGAAACTTTATTTGGATCGCAGATCGAGACTAGAAGCCAGGGGCGAGCTGCAGAGTTAAGCTGGTCAAGCACATCTGTAGCAGAAGGAAGATTAGGAACTTTAGCGTAAGGCGTCGAATGCATTGGTTGCGCTGATTTTACAGTCGCAGACGGGTTGTCTGTTGAGGACGGGTTTTGGGAGGGCCCGGCCGACTTAGAGCTAGAGCCGATATTTTTCTCAGTCTTTCTCAGTACTTGAGTTAATTGTTGTAGTGTTATTTGAATTCATCCTAGAGGTGTCTAATTTTTTATCCGTTTTTTTTCTCCTTTTTTTCCATTTTTTTTACTTTTCCTAGGTTTGGTTGTATTAGAATGAGGCGGGCACATAGATATGTTATTTAATAAGTCATCCAGCGAGCCATCAGAAACATCTAAAGGCCTATATGAGTTTTTTTGCCCGTTTTTCCGGGGGGCGACCGCCTCTAGAGGTTCCTTTCCTTTCCATCCTCCCTTCCGAGGAGAAGCGACAGCCGCGAGGGGGGGGGGGGGGATCCCTTGGAATCTGGCTTGAGGTCCTTCCGCGATGGAATTCCCCTCCGAGCCACAGCCAAGCAGGTAGAAGGACTCTCGGGCCAACTACAAGATCAAGGAAGGATCTTCTTTCACGTCTGCCGCACCCCCTCCTGCGATGTGGCCTCAGCTCTTACTTTTCGGAACGCTGAAGGGAACGACAGCTACGACCGACTACTGATATGCACTACCATTGACGAAATGCCACGATGACAAAGTGGCACCTTTTTGTGAAGTAAATTGTTTCCTCCGAAAATATAAATTTATTATAGTTTTTTTTTTCTCATAGGGTTACCGTAGGCTTCCCATCAAAAGGTCTACACGACGCCTTCCCGTTTTTGCGTCCTATTTGCATTGCTACAAAAGAAATTAAGGAGACTTGTGAGTACTGCATTGTGAAGTCTAGCTTCATAAAACTTCAGTATATCGTCTACTTTCCTTGAGAACTGACCGCTTCATTTAAGAACGAAAGTACTTAGAACATGGATAGTTATCATATGGTTGTCCGACTCGCATTCCCGTACGGCCTTACGATTTCATATGAAAAAATTCAGTTAATTGAATATAAAGATTATGGGTTAACCTATATATGAAATAGTGTTTAGTGATTGTTGTCTTAATAGTTTCTGCAGAGACTTTTTTGTGTACCGCACTAATTAATGGCGCGTTATTTGTTCATTTTTCCTTTTTTTGTTTCCTTTTTTAGATTTGAGAATGTTATGCTTCTTTCGCTGATCCAGGGGTACCGCTTGTAAAAATAACTTGACAGGAAACGATCTCGGGTGACTTATTGAATCTTAAAGAAGATTCCTTTAGTTTTTTTGATTAGCGCACTTGGTACGTGTGGCATCTGACGTAAAATCTGAATTAATGGTAAGAGACAAATCCTCGTTCGAATGAAAGTATGTTATTTCCACGTTAAGTGTTGTCCGGGATCGAGTTCTGAAGAGTTATACCCTGTTGGTAAAATGTTAATAAGAAAAGGAAGTATGCTTTGAACTAGCTTGGAGAGTTTTCGAATTTACCTGAGTATTTTATTTGTTGCTCTAATTTTGTCTATTTTTTTTCTCATTTTTTTAATTTTTTACCTTACCATTGTGAATCTACCATTTGGATAGCCGAAACAGAAGATTTTGTTTAACAAGCCAAGAACAGCAAGTTTTACCGGAATCAATCCCCCCCGTAGTTTCACTGTTGGACAAGATTCAAGGAAGAAAGCAGAAGACTACGATTGATATGTGAAAGCTTGCTTGACTTTGTACTTTCTTTTTGTTTTCTTTATCTTATTTAGACTTGTGGTTATCCTTGCTTTATATTGTCAATAAAGAATCCTTATAGCAGGTGCTAAACGTATATTGGGTTTTAGTCTTTTTAATTTATCTTAATTCAAATTTTTTTTTTTTTTTTTGTATTTTTGCCTTTTTATATATTTTTTTGGACAGAGCTTATCTTGTAGTGATTTTGCTTCAAGGTAATCTATCTCTCTATTGTATCTTCTCAGCCTGTTAATCTTTAAAGGGGGGACGTTCCAAATTGGTTTCAAGGAACCTGGTTTAGTGGAACCATTATGGTTCATCGGAACTTTCAATGCTAAAATATAGCATGTAATATATCAAACGTCTTTAAATGATGTGTCATGAATTAATAGTCGCGTTCACAACCTCTTCTTTTCTCGCTTTTCTCACTTAACTTGCTTAAGTCACTTTCAGTGACGTCATTTTCAGGAAAGCGAAGTCTCCAAAGTCACTTTTCTGAAAGCGAGTCTGTACCCACTTTTCCCTTTGCTTTTCTTACTTTTAGGAATAATAAAACCATGGAGAAAAATAAAAAAACCTTTTTTACAATCAGTCACTTACTATTTTTTAAACAATTTCAGTATGTTCATCATGTTATTTATGATTAACGCAGTTTTGGATGCAAAAGCAGCAAAAGTGATGTTTTCACTTCCTGTTTCATTCACAATGAAAACCTATTTTCTTTGCTTTTCAAAAGCAAGACAAAGCCACTTTTTCATAAGTGAAAGGTATTGAATGCGACTAATATAACGTAAAATTAACAATAGTCGAAATTGGTTTCAAGGAACCTGGTTTAGGTGAACCATTATGGTTCATTGGAACTTTCAATGCTAAAATACGGCATAGAATATATCAACCTACTTGGAATGACGTGTCATGAATGAATATAACGTAGAATTAATGATAATCGAAATTGGTTTAGTGAAATAGGAACCTTGTTTAGTGAAATAGGAACCTTGTTTAGTGAAACCATTATGGTTCATTGTGAACTTTCAATGCTAAAATATGGCATGTAGTATATCAAACAACTTAGAATGATGTGTCATGAATGAATATAACGTAATATTTCAAAGGTACGTGGTTTAATGGTATCATTATGGTCCACTAGTAACTTTCAATGTTAACATAGGGCGGTTTAAAAATCTAGTTCCGCGAATGGTTTAGTTTAACCTTTAGGTACTTGGTTATGTCACTTCTTAATGGTTTATTTCTGTTAAGATTTCTGTCGAATCTCGGAATATATTAACTCATTTATGTAGGGTCAAAATTACCTGTACATTTCTTTTTCGGATCTTTTGGATCTCAAGTAAAGCAGTGATACGTTTTTGATGTTACCGAATAGTATAAATCTTTAATATTGCGAGAATGAAATTCTTTTAGGATTAAATTATTATTTTCCTCTTGAGAAGGAAATAAAGAAATATAATTACATTGAAGGCGAATAAGTTTAGACACACTCTTATAATCGTTATATAAGCCAAAAAGCGTTTTTCTTTCTTATTCTGATAGAATATTCTTCTATGGCAGGTTAAATAATTCATTTGTTTCATTGCTATATAATGAAAATTACTAAAGTTTGATTTTCAGGTTGTAATTCATCAATATTCTTTAAGAATTTATCACTATCTGCAGGATTTGATGAAAAAATTACATTTCACATTGATTCTCTTATCACTGTAAAGATCTTGCAAGAGGGTACAGTATACAGGGTTAGGTACTTATCTTGAGACAACTGAATATCTCGGAAACTAAGCATTGTACTAAAAAATGTTCAAAATCAAAATTGAATAATTTCGCAGTGGAAATTGATTAGTTAAAAAATTACCCCCCGCCCTTGTGAGGGGGGCTGGAGGGAGAGGGTAACTCTGAAATCTTAAATATGAACCTCTATTTTTAATGTTATATTCAGATTGTACACAATATTCGAGAAATGATTTATTCTTGGTGTATTTTCAATTGATCAAACCATTTAGGAGATAGAGCTCCTGAAATTGTGGAACTTTTAAAGCTTTGAACCCAATTTTATCGGTAAAAACAAAGAGATAGAGTTGGTTTGCAGACATTCCTATTCTATTCTTTGATGGTCTTTAAGAATCCGAAGTCAGGATTTCAAAAATTCAAAATTTTTTTGTGCACAAGTAAGCTTTTGGGGGCAGCAGTCTTATGGGGACAGAGTTTAGGCGTGTGTATTGAAAAATATTGGAGTTTTTAAATTCTGACTTCGGATTCTTAAACACCATTTAAAAGTTGAATAGGAATGTCTGTAAGACTCGCCCTCTATCACTTTCTCTTCATTGATAGACTCTGTCTCCATAGGATTGCTGCCCCAAAAAAGTTTACTTGTGCACTAAAAAATTTTGAAATGAAGAAAGAAAATCTTATTTAACCCTATGGAACCTTCTCTTTCGGGACATTCTTGAATGAGTTTTTTGTTGGTACTCTTTGCAGACCACAGCAGTAATCTGCTTTATGTGCTCATCCCATCTTCACTGTAGCGTTCTTCCAGTTGTTTTGATATCCTGGTGAAATCTTTCTCCTTGCTCTTCCCCTAAATCTCCCAAAATTTCTGGAAAACGGTCCAAGTGGCTATGTAAGTAAAGAACTTTTATGCTTATCATTTTAAATCCAAGTTCTCTGAAATTACTGAGTATATTGTTTACTAGCTCAACGTAGTTTTTAGGTTTGCGGTTGCCAAGACAGTTTCTAATAACCAAAACAAATAACATCCACACGCTTTGCTTAACTTCGCTCGTTACGACTGAGAAATCATGATCCTCTAGGAGCTTTCTTATTTGAGACCCATCAAAATTTCCAGCTTTCAGTTTTTCAATGCTTGGTCCAGGCTATTTTCTTACTATGTGTGCAAAACATGGTACATCATGATCAAGAGCGATCACAAACTGTTTCATTAGACCAAGCTTTATATGCAATTGTGGCAAAAATATATTGTTACCTCCAACTAAGGGTTCACGAATGATATTAAATTCAGCAACATGAATATTCTCTCTCGTAGTCGCACCTCTGTACCATAACATATAGTAGATTCGCATTAAGTTAGTGGCGTTGTATGTCAAACACTCTAGCTGATAAAGAGAAACAGTTTCATATTTTGAATCAACACATCAAATATAATCAAAATTAGTTCTAAAATTCCAGGCACCAAACAAAAAGTTTTTTGTAGACCTGTGTTATAGCAGGGCTAAAGAGTTGCAATTATTAGATCATTGTTAACAAAAACAGAATTGAAGATTGTTATCGAAGCCGAAGTTTTTCCTTAAATAAATCATACTGTGGCAGGAGTCTCCCATGTAAATCTAGAGTGAAAATAACTTAAAATACTATTCTTCGAACGGCATTTAAGATAACTAAATATGATTCTATTACTGCATTATCTCAAACTTTTAAACTACCAACTTTTGAAATGATAAGAAAGATTGCATTACTTCACGAATTAGGTGAAGCCGTCCGAAATATTCACCACCCTGCTTCATTTGTGCAAATTTAGCTTCAAAATACCGAGAAGTACCGTTCCACCAAGAGAGAAAGGATTGAAATCTCTCAAGGATATCTGTTTTTCTATCAAAGCATTTCACCTATAATGCGGTAACAATATGGAATACATTACTAATAGATTTACGTAGGAAACCAATAAATTGCCAATCACCCAGACGTCAAGTTATCTCTGTTCATTTTAAGAGACAGCTAATGGAATATTATTATTCTCACGAAAATATTGAAACCCACAGGCCCTAATGACGAGATCCCTATACTACAAGCGGAGATTATCCTCCTCGAATCTAGTTTATTTTGACCTGTTCTACCTTGACTTTTCAACTGCTGATGATGTTTTTATTTTTTTTCTTTCTCCAGAATGCTTATAAATAATAATAATTTTTAATTTTAATATTTTTTAAATTTTTAATAATTGTAACAACAACAGGGAATAACCCACCAGATAAACCGGTGGGCAGAGCCCCATGTTGTCCCCCAACAGGCCGAAGCCCAAAACGCGGTTAATGAAAAATACATTTAAAATAGGGAGATAAAAAAAAATCATAGAGAAAGAAGCCAAGTCGATTAAGAGGAAAGGAAGAAAAACAAAAACGAAAAAACGACGCGAAAGCTGAGTCACAAAGTAGATTTTTACTACAGAGAAAAATAATTAAAAAAAAAAAAGATTAAAAAGGTAATGTTTTAAGGAAGTGGCGCTAGGAAAGAAGCGAACAGAGATGGGAAAAATAAAAATAAAATTAAGAGAACAATGATAGATGCATATCTTTGGCGTCAGATAAATTTATGTTATTAAAATGCTCCAAGTAGTTATTGACTAATTTAACAATAGGGTTAATTTGGGATAAGTTCGACCTCCACTTTAAAGTAGATTTGATCTTGAAACCTCCTCTGGCTTTTCTTAGACTATGCAAGTTAAAATCATTGGTGAGCGAGGAGACAATTAATCTGCCATGGTAAATATTAAGTAGGCTATTAAAGAAGTGTCTACATATAAGATCCTTGATATTAAAAATTTTATGTTTATAATGAATGGAATTGTGATGTCTGACATGATCGCAAAGGAAAGCATTAAAACTAAATAATTTGCGACTATAATAATAATAATAATAATAATAATAATAATAATAATACGTATCCTTGATAATAATACTTATTCGTTGCTCGTTCCCTTGAAATAGGCATTAATAAGGTTTGACTGTTTTTAACTCCCCTTAGTGGTAAACTTTTGAACAATGTACACTTTTTCTCTCAAAATCTAAATCCTGTGTTCTCAAAAGTAAATGAAATAATATTTTTGGAGTTTTCACTAATTTATGAATTCGGCAATCGCGCTCTAAGTGCAATCTTTTTATGTACTTCCACCTTGTATTAAGCATAAATATTCTATAATTAACATTTAATAATTTATTCATTAATAAAAGAATCTTACCAAATGATACCCATTTTAGGGATATACGAATTGATTTCACTCCGGTCCCAAGAGAAGACTGTTGGAACTGATGATTTGAAGTTATTTACAAAGAAATTAATACCTGGAGTTTCTGCAATAGCTAGTTTCGTTACAGATTATCCCATGGACAATGAAGGTAATATTATCTATCATAATGAAATTAGATATTAAAATTTAATTTACAAGTTTACAACTTCGCTTTAACATCCTCCAAAGGAACTGCAATATTCAACGTTATTCTGATACTGAAATAGGAGTGAGACGAGCCAACCTCAAGCTGGCTACCTAATGCAGTGCAGTAATGCTTGTGTACTAATACTTAAGGGGACTGGGTAACGCCCCATATAGATGCACGGGAAATTACGACTACACTAACGATTAAAATCTAAATCGGCATAGTGCAAACCATATTATTACATTGTCAAGTCGCTGACAAAGTGATGGGAAAACCTTGGAAATAAATAACAAACTCGCTTGAATTGGGTCCCCTTTAATTCTTAATAAGGGCTCTTTTATTAAATATCTCTTTTATTAAGTGAAAACTTAAATTGGCTTCAAGCCTGTGGTCAACTCAAACAAAAAAAAATCAAATAAAGACAGAAATCAATTCGCTGTAGTCTAGAGTTGTCACGTGGTAAATCCTTTCCATTGAGGATCGTGACGTGCTCTAGCCTCCATGGTGAAGGAGATGAACGTCATCAAGCTCGGGTGAATCCGAGACGATCACGTGAAAAGATGATGAAAGGACATGTTGACACTAGTCAGCATGGTGGCAAGATGTTAGAAAAGCACGCTGCCAGGTCCATCCGATATTTCATGTGTTTCTCGGGCTAAAGACATCTCAATGAATAGTCGGAAAGATGGAGCAGTAACAACCGCTAACTCAGTCGCCTGCGGGGAAAGCATTGGAGCGAGAAAAGCAACAGCAGACCAGGGCATTTCAGTCATCGAGGCTGCGAAGGAGAATCGTTGGAGAGAAAATTCTCCTGACAACAAAACGTTGACAAAGGAATAAAGCACCTCGATTCTGCAGAAAGATACAGCTAACGTCTTATGTAGAATTTCAAGTGTGGACGAAAGGTACAAGTGGTGCAGGAGAAATAAGAGTATTTTTCCACGACAGTCAGCCACCCGGAATCAACGAATCTAATATTCCCGTCAGAAGAGGTGCTATCACGAGAAGAGACATTCGAGCGTATCTGCGAAATGAAAAAGAAAAAATCTCTTGTCATACATCGTCAGGTACGTGCTATTTTCTGTATGAATGTTACTGTACTTCGCTGTGAATTTGACGTCAGTGTTTTTTCAAAGTTTTCACAGACACAGTCTCCCCTCCAGCGAGACTGTTTGTTCGCTACGGATTTTTCCGTTTTCCATAGAGGCATATTCCGTTGGAGGAGCAGGAGGGATTATCCCCGAGTTTTCACTATCTCTGTTGAGAGTGTAAAAACTTTATTTGAATTGTTTCAGTGGCAAATCAGGTGACTAACACATTCTTTGCAGCACCAGCTTTGTTATGTTGTTTATTCTCATGTTCAAGGTATTTCCTGGCTAAATTCTAAATCAACGATTTTGTTTAACGATTTCTTATAATTTTGTGTTTAACTCTCCGGTGTCAAGCGAACCTTCTCAATAAGTTCCCAGCTGAATTCTTCGCCTGTGGATTTAGCGATATTTCTGCAGCGAACGGAACCTGCTGGTTCTATGACTAGAGTATAGTGTAATCTGTATGTTCGGAATCCAATTGCAATTCCCCAAGCGCTAGTGATATTGTGCAAATAAGTAAGTATATTCCTAATTGGTGTAGGCTACACCTTATTCCAAAATGTTTTCAATTACTCGAATGATATTCGTCATCCTTGCAATACATTAAACTAGTGAAATTATTCGGTTCAGGGAAGAATTCGAGTTAGAATTACGTCACAGGCGACTTCTTTCCTTAACTAGTTAATTTAATTTATTGCAAGGACACCGAAAGCCATTCACCTAAGTGAAAAAGTTTTTGGAATAAGGTGTACATGATTGTGCTTCGTTCATTAAGGGCGATTTATAATCTCCATATGAGTGGTTCAAGTGAATTTACCTATTTCAAGTTAAAAGTATTCGACCTCGGACAGAGGTTACAAGTTGCGTGTGCAAGTGCTACGTGCTCTATATTTTTCAATGGTTATCTTCAAGTCTTAAATTACTTAAGTGCAGCTAGGTGCATCATTACTTTGTGTTTTGTGACTTCAGGCATCGATAATAAGAGTTTTCTGCATCCGGCTATTTCCAGTATCACAACGTTCCGAACGACTTTTGCAAAAAGAGTTAGAACTTTAGTTCAGATTCATTCTTATTCACGTTTCCACTGTATTTATTCGAAATTATATTTATTTCGTATTCTTTGAAAATTTGAATGTTCCGTCTCTTGTCTATTTTTTGGTGACAATAGTTTAACGTTAAACCAAAAAATTCCAGTTCATAACTACAAATAGAATTTCTAAATATATCAAAATATAGTTGAAAAATATTTTTGCTAAAGCGAAAATTTTCTGAACGCTAACGTTAATTTATAGTTATCAATACAGTCAAAATAAATTCGCTAAAGATAGTTTTACGTTTATCATTATTTCTCAAGTTGTTCTCCTTAATCTAAATTATTTGAACTAATACGTTCAGACGTATCAACTGGTCTCTTTTAAAGGTTAAAGGTCTAGTCATGCAAACATTAAACGGCTTCAGTTCTAAATAGAGGTTAGATTCCTTCAAACAATAATTGCGAATGTCGGATATATCATTTTCTTTTAACCACCCACAGTTTTTACTCTTGTCGAAGTCAAAACTTTTAGCTTTTCCTTACTGCTACAGGTAAATACATCACCATTGAATAAATACTATCGAAAGGGGAAGGGGCAGGATTATTTAGGGCCTGACAACGTGGCAAGTAGCGGAACTTCAATTCGAAACGGATTATTGCAAATACATCATAATGAGTCGTTCAAGACAAAGTCTAAGTTATATCTAATTCAGACGTCGGTGGAAAAATTGGAATTTCTAAAAGGGACTTCACTGATGGGGTTTATTTACAAAATCAATTCAAGGAAACGGTAAGACAGATCCACGAAGTGTACGTATCAGTGGAAACTGGGAAGGGACTTATTTTATAAATGCGGGTAGGTTAATCAAAGGTGGAAAACCAGAGATAATCTAGGCACATATTCCAACGAGGGAGTTCTGCACCAAGACCCATAAACTTAAGAGAACCTACAGGGAGCCAGACTCGCTAAGAAAGCGAGTCAGGCTACCTACTGGAACCTGGTGAATATCCTCAAGAAAACTGGAATGCATCGTGAGGTGACGAAAATGTGCCAAAGCGACACATTTTAAAAGAATATGATGGGCTGTTTCATCCACCAAATTACACCTTAAACATAGGGGCTTCTCCTGGAGGATCCCCATTCTATGTAAATGTTTTCATAGTAGGTCATGACCTGTATGAAAGCCCATGATAACCCGTAATTTATTCCTACTAAGCCGCAGAATTTTTGTTTGACTATGACTAGGTTTCTTAATCACGAGTCTAGCATGTCTTTGATCGGTAGTCTGTTCCCAGCTTTTTGTCATCGCTTGATAAAACATGTTATTAAATTCACAGACTGCGGTTTGTTTGGAAATACCACAAAAAGGTTCAGGATCACAGGGTGCCAACTTCGCACCTTGTTTTGCTAAGGTATCTGCGACCTCATTATCAACTATGCCTTTATGTCCAGGCACTCATAATAACGTAATGCTATTTTGGAGAGCCAAGACCTTTAGGAGTTGATGACATTGCAAGGTAATTTTAGAAGTTATGTCCTTTTGGGCTGCCTGACTGTCACTGAGTATAAAGATTTTCCTATGAACGTAGTGTTTATCCATATATATATGTAGACAGTAAATAATAGCTAAAATCCCCGCCTGGAAAAATGTGACCCACCAACCAAGTCGACGAGAGCTAAAGATTTTGGGTTCACCACAGTAAACACCCAGGCCAGAGTAACCATGATGTCGGGAGCCATCCGTATACCAAATGATCGCACCCTTATGAAAATGCGAACTCCTCCTTCTCTGTTCTACCATAGGGTCTATGGTGACCACATTTTAGAGCTCAGGAAAGTACGAGTTTCCGCAATATGAGAGAGAATTTGCAAAATATTGCAAAATATTTGCTAATGACGGTATGAGATTTTGCCCCAATGACGTCTACCCATAGCCCTTGATTACCCAGAAGAAAAGAACTTTTTCTAGAAATACCCTGAATATAAATATCCAAGGGAGTCAGAGAAAGAATAACTTCCATGGTCCTGGTTGGAGTAGTTGAAACAGCGCCGGTGATATCCAAGCAGGCTAACCTCTGAAGGGAGGCGAGCTTGACCTTAACAGTAGACTGCTCAATCTTACGTCACCAAACCATAGCACAATATGTTAGAATAGATCTAATGGCTGTCACATACAGCCAGTATGTCACTTTTGGGGTAAGACCCCAACATTTACCTAGGACACGGTGACATCGATAGAGTGCCATTTTAACCTGATTTATTCTTGTATCAAGATGTTGGTCCCAGGTCAATTTACTATCGAGGATAACCTCTAAGTATTTGACCTCTTTCCTTACTATAATCTTTTCGCCAAACAAGGTTGGCGTTTGATTAAAAGGAATAATTTCTTTCCAAAAAGTAAAAGGTACAAGAGTGGTTTTCAAAAGATTAACCCTTAAATTCCGCTCAATACACATTGTTTGAACCTTGTTCAGCGCAGATTGCATCAGGTAAAATAGGGTAAGTTTATCAATCCCGGATACATAGATGACAATGTCATTCGCATATCCTTGGGCATATATACCACGGTTGTTTAACTTAAAAATATCATCCACCACCAGGATACCACCCTGCGGACAACCCCTGGAGGGTGGATCTCTCTTTTCTCCCCAAAATTATTTTCTGTCGCCAATAATTTTCTCTTTCTGTCGCCAATATTTTTCTCCAGACAATTATTCTGTCGCCTAAAGGGTTTGAATCCATTTCCAGAGCAGTGGAACAATTGCTTTAGAACATAAAGCATTGATAATTGAAACATAAGTGGTGTTATCGAAAGCTCCCTCGATATCGAGAAAAGCTGCAAGAGCAAGTTCCCTATACTCAAAGGTTCTCTCGATTTTTACCACTAACTGGTGCAAAGGCAACCTCTGTAGATTTGCCCGACTGATAGGCAAATTGATTAACATGAATGGGACACTGCATCCCAATAGTTTCTCTAATCTGCCTATCAAAAATATTTTAAAAACATCTAATTATGAAAGAAGATAAACTGATCGGTCGAAAACTTTTGGCCAAGTCATAGCGGCCCTTACGACGTTTTTTAAGAAAGACCACTTTAAATAACCTTCACAGATCAGGAATATAACCTAGAGCTAAACTGGCCCTAAAGATAACACATAGGATCGGTGAGATCACATGCGATACTTGCTGAAGCAAGATTGGCGTAATCTCATCCGGTCCAGGAGACATGTATGGTTCAAAAGATTTAATTGCCCATACAAATATATTACGTGTAATCATTTCCTTGGCCATAGCCCAGCTATTCCTGGAGATTTTGCTGGAAGAATCCAAACAATTAATATCCAAGAGTTCGCAGTTCATGGCCCTTGGGAAGTGAGTTGCCATAAGAGTCTGAAGGACTTCTTTAGCATCCTTGGTAAATTTACCATCCATTTACTCATATTGGAAGAACCAATAGTGATATCAATTATCTCCCTTCTAACAGAAGTGATGAAGGTTGGTTTATTACCTACATTAAAAATTTCTAAGTTATTTTCTAAGATAAACTCAAATAAAAACTTACCTCTCAGATTAGGATTGGAACTCCCCCACATAATGTGGTAAGCATTAGCGTCGCAGCCAAAAATGATTTCCACATTATGGCTGATCGAAGTTTCCCATATTCTTCTAAAATCGCCATTTATGGATATAGTCTCTTCAAATGGAAGATAGTCTGAGACAAAAATAATGTCTTGGTTTCTCTCTTCCATTTGAAGGGTGATTTTTGCTACGGCCAAGTCCCTAGAACACAGTTGTTACATAGGCACGGGGAGATGAGCCTGAAAAATCATAAATCAGCTTACCTCCACAGTTGCTGAAATCTCTAATTCCACCTTTGGAAACCCAAGGTTCTTGAATTAGAGCAATGTGGATGTCCTCCGCCAGAAAAATCCCATTGAGGTTGACTACTGCCAGTCTTGAATGCACCTCAGCATCTGGTGCTGAAGATGTAGAAGGTTTCCATAAAACCTTAGCTTGGAACTGAGACAGCCCAATGTATAAAAACCATTGTCTATCTTTCAGAATCCTCGCATCCAGTTCGGGAAGGGCCAACACAATGGTGACTACATGATCCTTAGAATTAAGGTTCAGAATGCCCCATTGTGTTGAAGTCAAATCTTTATTCTGGATTTCTATCCTTATCAGGATATCTTTTCCAGAATATTTACTAAAAAGTTCAGGGAGCTTTAAGATTATCTTGATAGTTTTGACGAGTCTCTCCCTCCCATGGATTAAACTTCTTGACTGTTGTAATCAGCCAGTCAGAAGTCGCTTGGTCTGCACGAAGTAAATAAATGCTCCAGCTTCCAAGCGGCAGTACTTAAATTGAAGTCCAGTGCCCAAAGTCATGTCCCCCATAACGTCCATCAGTTCCTCCTGGAAAGCTTCCAACTGCTGCTCAGTAAACTGCTTGTCCGGATAGCCATCCAGGACAACTGCCATTTTTATAGTTGTTCAAGCCTTGCAAAAAGTCCCAGATTTGGGTTTCTTCACGGGCTTCTTGCCCTCTGAAGGACTGTTGCCCTCAGACCTAGGTCTTTTAGTCGAGGTTTGAACCTCCTTTTCAGTGAGCGTCAGGCCGACCCTAAGTTTTGCAACCTTGGTGCCTTTCGCCGTTTTCTTTCTAGATTTACAGCGTTTAGCCGGCCCAAAAGAAGTTTATTTACCAATCATGCAGCTAACCTCGCCAGAGGCCGTACTCTGTAAAGAATGCAGCGACTCAGGTTCAGAAGCAGCTGGCTGATTGGATTCAGTTCATATAACAGAGGGCATTTCTGCCATGTCGATATCAACTGTTGGTTTCTGGTACCCCGCGGGGTTGCCAGATGAAATTGGTTATGTATTATTATCCATAAACTGGAGTAATACATGCAGGATTGACAGTCCATCCCGGGGGTGCTGCATTCAGGGATAAGGCTAGTTACTTCTGAATGTCGCCAGGTAGACAGCAGGCTCTGTTAAAGACACTATAACTGAAGTCCCATCCACCTTTCAGCACAGGTCGCATAACTTGGGTTCGGGAGTTGGTCTGCGTTCCCTTACTGGATATTCAGGGATGTCCTAAGTTGTAAACAACCTAGGATATTTGGCTATTCGGCACTTGCCGACACACCCAGTAGCCGCTCAAGCTTTGGGAGGGACTACTATACTCGATCCATCGTAAGCTGGCGTGGGATGTAAACAAAAAATAATCATGTATCCCTGCGCATGCTCCTGTAATTGGAGGAATCAATTTAGCTTCCCCTTGATACACATGGCTTGGCAAGGCCACAGAGTAAGAAAGTAAGGCCAGATGAACCCCTATCTTTCTATCCTTTAATTCTTTACTCCACTAAAATCCTTTATAATCCCTTATGCTCTCAAGAGGGTTAAGCCCCATTTGGTCGCCTCCCATTTCGTCGCCTCCCATTTGGTCGCCTCCCATTTCGTCGCCCTCCCATTTGGTCGCCTCCCATTTGATCGCCTGTATACCATCGATGGGTACAGGAATACCATCGATGGTTCTTTTAATTTCTTTATCTCAATAAAATAGCATAAAATCACATAGATAAAGCTTAGACTACAACAGACATTTCATTACTGATAATTTGACAAATGTAAAAGTTGGGTTTAACAAAATTTATGCAAGACATTCAAAGGCATCGATTGTAAAACCAACAATTTCTCCAAATGCTTTGGACTTAACATGGTCCTTTTTTTTCCAATGGTGCAACCTGCTTTTGAAAAAAGTCTTTTTGACAAAGACCGGTCGCAATTGACCCTGACAAAACCTCCATGGACAAATGTCCCAATTTCAAAGACCAAAAATTAATAAATTAATTTTAAATTTAAATATAATTTAAATGTATAAGAGACCCTAGTTAAAATTAATGATTTATATTAAAAAAAAATAATTGCATCATACAATTGAATACAGTACAAAGGAAAGAAACTGGATATGTTTCCATAATCCTACAACTGTCAAATTATTTTATCAAGTTATCAAGCATGTCGTGCCTGTTTGTAACCCAAATGATTTTAATGGGGGAAATTAAAAGTTCAGTTACATGCATTTTTACACCAAAATTCAATTTAATTTTGGAACATTTGCCCCATAATCAAGCAACAGAAAGCAACTTCGACAAAAGCAACTGCCTCAACTTCATCGAGGCAGTTTGGAAGTTTATAGCCCTACATTGATTTGGAAAGCTTTCTCACTTGCACATCGACAAAAAAACACAACAGTACATCAATTTTCTTAATAAAAAGACAAGTAATCTTTATTCAGTTTAATATCTTCACTACAGGCTTTGGTTCGAGGCAGTTTGGAAATAGGCCTATTTAGAAGTATCGATGTTTGGGAGAAGTTATTATCGATGTTGTTATTATCGACGATCGGCGACGAAATGGGAGGCGATCAAATGGGTCAGGTCAAACGTCCAAATGGGAGGCGATCAAATGGGTCAGGTCAAACGTCCAAATGGGAGGCGACCAAATGGCGCTGAAATGGCGACCAAATGGGAGGCGACCAAATGGGGCTTCACCCTCAAGAGATTCAATTGAAAGTCTTTTGGGGCTTTTTACTATTTATTAAAAAGAAAAAGTATCTATTTTAATGAAAAAATATGGCAAGAAAGTGATGTATATAAAATATTTTTTTATAAATTTATTTTATAAACATTATGTATGAAAAATAATTTATGAAAACCATCCGATATATGATTTAATCAAAAAACATTGAAACATTTTTTACAAGCTTTATAAAAGATAGACATTAATTTATGAAAATCATGACATATTATTTATTGTAAATTATATATTAAATAATTATCAAACAAAAAATATATATTGAATTATATAGAGGTCCAAAGTATAGCAGGAAAGTGCAATTTTTTTATTTTTGCTTTCCATCATAAAATCATCTCAGATGTTGGAATTGCAGCTTTTTTAAAAAATTAACAATGAATGATTGTTGAAACAATGGTATATGACGATTTCTGTTATGAATATTTCGACTGTGGGAATATTTAATATATCAAGAAATTACAATTTTTGAATAAATTACACGAAGAATAAATCTTAAATAAAAGTCTTGGCTGTAAGATATATAAACGCCATGTACTGTATTCAGTTTGTCTCAGAATGTGTTATGATCGGTCTTAAATTGCTTTTCGAATAATCATTATCAATTTAATAAATATCGTCGATTTTCTGAATAAATTACATGAAGAATAAATCTTAAATAAATGTGTTTGGGGCCCCATGTTTTCTTTCCTGCACAACAATCTTAATCTTTCCCATGGAGTAGTTTAGTCACTTAATCCCTTAATTCCATGATAGTGATTTCTGTCCTGTCGTTTGGGTTCACTCCACTTTGGCCCCGTGAAGTTGGCCCCTTCCACTTTCGCCCCTTCCACTTTGGCCCCGTCCACTATCGCCCCTTCCACTTTCGCCCCTTCCACACTCGCCCCCTGCAAAAATACTTTTAAGACCCACTTTCATAAATAAAGACCCTGCAGAGAGGTTAACAAGTCAAATAGAAAACTAAGAATTCAGTTATTTAGAATACTTACCTAACCTAACCCACGAAATTCTCCTTTTAATTAAGAACGATTTAAATTAAAGCTTTCCTAAAATCTAAATTGTTTTAAAAGATTGACCCGGCATGAAGACGTCATTTACAATAAAAAACGAAATAATTTTTTTTTTATTTTTTTTTTTTTTGATT
>JAHWFO010070962.1:222490-256129 GCA_023313115.1 Rhysida immarginata | reverse complement strand
CTTGTCCACAAAAAGAATTTTAATTAGACATATACGTATTTTGAACCCTTTAGGTTCATTATTCAATGCCATATGAGTGCATTGAATAATGAACCTAAAGGGTTCGAAATACGTATATGTCTAATTAAAATTCTTTTTGTGGACAAGAGGTTTTCCTTTGTTATTATGTCGCTTTCCACAGTTATTGAATGATTTTTTTAATATCAACCCCTTAAAATTCCCTTATATTCGATTAAATGTGGCCTGATTTCGATTATATGTGGTTCGACGAAGTGAGATTCGATCATGTGTAGGGTAACCGTTTGAAACCCTGGCTGTTGTATTCAAGTTACATGCGTATAGCCTTAGCCTCTCTTCAGGGCCTCGATAAAATATGTTGGCGATAAAATTACCATAAAATGGTGCCGGGGCGAAAGTGGAATTCGGGGGCGAAATTGGAAAGGGGGAAATTGAGGGGCGAAAGTGGACGGGGCGAGAGTGGAGGGGGCGAAAGTGGAGGACACTGTCGTTTGGCATGAGAGTTGTCGATTTCTCCCGTGTCTATTTTTTTATATATTTCTTTAAAGGACAACTCTAGGCAAAAATTCGATTATAATTTTTTCACAGAATATCAATTTTTGATATAAATATAACACGATTCCGTCGAAATTCTTAATTTTGGTCCATAATTTCTGTATAAAAAATGCTTTGAAAAGCGAAAAATAGCGCGTTTGCACTCCCCTTGCGCCGGCCATTATTTTTCCGGAAGTGATGTAGTGCGAGGTTAGCTGCTGGGGTCGATTTTTGGGGTTAATGTTTTAATGTTAATCCCAGTTGTTTGTAAGCTTCCACAGCGTCATTTTTTTAAGTAAAAAAAAAAAAATAGAAAGAGTTACCAAATATTACTTTACTTTAAAATAACATAAATGTGAATCTCCTCTTTGAATGAAAATAAATTAAAATTAAAATAAAATAAAATAAATAAATGAAAGGGACCAATGTAAATTCTAATGAAGGAGGGGATTAAAAAAGGTGAGTCACATGTTATTGAAATATTATCACACCATTCCTTTAATTATATAATAATTATTTATGTCATTTTAATTCATTTAATATACTCTATGTAAATGAATATTTATTGAAATGTGTGTAGCTTTTAAAGCGAAGTCCCTATGGATGAATTTTAAAAAATGAGACATTACATGAATGACACTGAATGAATTTTAAAACTTCTTTTGGTTTGTTTACTAAAAAATCACACTATGGAAGCTTTCAAACAATAATTAATGCTAATTATTTCTCTAATTCACTATGTTGACGTGGATTTTACCGCCATGCCCCAGCATTAAAAATTATCTCTCTCTCTCTCTCTCTCTCTCTCTCTAACGTCTCCTGATATTTTCTCACTGAGTAGATAGTTACGACCAATCTTCCTGAATGGTAAATCGCATATTCGTCATGACTCATTCTTATTTAGTACTTGGCTATGAGAATAGAGGTAGTAATAATAATTTATCATTTCTTCAATTTCCTAAGTAAGAATTAGGAAGAAATGGATAATTTTTGAATGAACTGGCTTCCGACCGCGAACTAGTCGACTCTGCCCCGCTCACTTTTAAAAGTTTTGTTTTGTTATTGATCCTGTCGTATTAATGTACGTATGTATTAATTAAGCTCACCATACTAGTAAAAAGGAAAATAGAAGCACTCCTTAGTTCATAGCGGTCACGGCATGAGGGCGCCACTGTCTTTAGAGATGAATACTGTACAATGTTAAGGCATGTTAACTTATTATTTACATGAAAGAATCAAATCTTTTTTTTTAAAGAAATAAATGGAGTCAGGTCTTATAGTAGTTACTTTTATTTTTAATGACATTATATTATTCATATATAAATTTAAAATTGGCAAAATTAATAAAGACCATCTTCATTTAAATAAAATATGACCAGTGGATATGACTAATAAAAAATTCAACAATTAAATATATGTACATTTATAAAATTTCATTTACAGTTAATGAATGTAATTTAAAATGTATTAAAAATAATTACTTATCTACATTATTTACAAAAATATTTTTAAAAATTTCTGAAAATAAAATAATGAACAAGTTTATTGCAATTTAGACATTTTTTTGAAAATAAATTATTGCAATTTTCAGCTTTTCGCTGAATTGGACAGATTCATTCTGATATCTTTAGCTGAGAAATAGAATTTTTTTTGCAGTAATATAAAATTAAATGAGGCCAGCTAAATTCTATATGTTCTCTGCTAAAACATGTTATAGACCTCCCCCCCCCCCCGGGGAATCATTAGAAATTGTCAGATTTGGCAAATTTTCAAAAAATTTCAGAAGATATAACCAACCGAGTAATAGACAATACTGGTTTTAATTAAATGACCTGTATTTTCGTCTAATTGCAAATTATCTGAAAATGGAATTTTTTCTTTAATCTTGTTTGTGTTGTCTTCATGTTGTTTTCAGGCATGTTCTTCTGCTTCCTTCATATATTTTATGCCAATTGGTTAAGCCTTTTTTGAGATATTAATTTCTTTCTAAAAATGAAGAAATAGCTGTAGCGCCCATTCTAAATGACTTGTTTGGCACTGAGGAGTCGTTTTTTGTATTTTTTGGGAGGGCTCCTTAAACGATGCATTGACAAATTTTTTTATGAAAATCGATTAAATCTTTTGAGAGATCTTATTTTTTTTTCTTCTAAAATTGAAGAAATGGCTGAAGCATTCATTCTAGCAAGCTAAAGTCAATACATTCGCCATGAACGGATCCCTCTCTCAGAGACAAATAACTTTTGTACATAAATTGTTTGCTTTTGAGGAGCTAATTTTGAGTAAGCAAGGTTTTTTTTTTTTTAATTGGTTCCCCCCCCCCCCCACAACAAAAAGTTTATCCTCTTGATTTTCTTTCAGTGCTAAATTGGGAGATCTGTGCGAATGCATCATTCCACCATAACAATTAATTTTCTTTTGCATCCTGGCACAAAACAACTAGGCATCTTTGTACTTTATCAATGAACTTGAAAAGTTAATTATTGAATTCTATATTTCCGTGTCCGCACTTTTTAAGGTGCGGGACATATGATAAGTGAAATTAATGTGTCTTTTTATCGCTGATGACGAGTATCACATCCAAATTTCTGTGGGACCAATAGTTCCCCAAAATGCGAATTTACGAAATATACTATATCTCGAAAATGGGTAATTGCAGCAAAATGGAACCAATAAGTTTAATAGTACACATAAAATCAATAAATTGTTGTATTGACAAGTGGTCAATTTTCCGACGGATACTATCGAAAAAATCATATTTATCAACAATCGATATTCACCATCTCTATTGAGAGGTGATGCTGAAGCGATTTATATATATGCATATAGTAGGCTATATAATAAATATCAATTTGAAAAAAAATTTCAAAATTGGACCACTCGTTCCGGAGATTTAAACTTTTAAAGTTCGCTTTGGCAATGATAGCTTTTAGAAACTTAGTAACAATTCAGTTTTGGACTTCATTATTTAATTAAAATAGTAACAGCAGAAACTATATTGAAACTTAGTTTGGAAGAACCCGTTCTCTTACTTAAGTAAAATGAAATTAGAAGAGGGGAAAACGATCAGGAAAACAAGGATTAATAACATTAAATCTGTGAGGAACTCACAATGATGTGAATAAAAGAACTGGATTGCGCGCGTGAAGTTATCTTCCATTCAGCCGAACGTACAGGAGTTTCCCTGGCAAAAATAGTCGAGCGATCTGAAATGTGGGAGAAAAACCTCTCTGACCATATGTGGGATAGTAATAGCTAACCGATTGGAAGATAATATTAGCAGAAAATTAAATTATTTTTTCATGCAATAACAAAATACTGGTTTTTACTAATGTTAATCTTTCATTTAATGACATGAAAATTTTTTATTTATAGAATACTAGCTGATCTACCCGGCGTTGCTCGGGCTCTTTTTTATGAAATTTTCCAGTATCTGAATGTGAATAAACAGGGGAAAAAACACATGAAAAACGCTTGCGTACTAAGGCCACAGTCAGCGGTGAAGAAATGTCAGATCAGACTATTGTATCATTTTTATTCTACTGTACAGGGCAAGTCAAAATGAATGCCCCAGTTTCATACTGTACTACGCAAAATGTAATCACTGAATTCATTCAAAACATACATAAATGCAGAGGTAATGTAATCACGTCTGTAATGTTATACTCGCCAATAGATGGCCTCCAGGTCCAACGACCATGACTGATTTGAAAGCCCCTATCACAGTTGCTATCCCAGCATCAATACATTCATTATGACTAACCCTTATTTGCTTCTACTTTCGAAACTACGTACATTTTTCGTCACCTTTTTTCTTCGGCACTGCGTCAAGGTCATTCAGCTATACACAACATTCCAATATGAGCAAAGTCGAGAGGCCATCCATTGGGAGCATTTTAAAAGAAATCTTTTCGATTCTTGAATATGAATTTTAATTAAATTAATTCTAAGATATTTTCAGCTGTTCATTTTTTCTACATAATCACAATCAAATATTGCAAAATTTAATCTAAAAAGAGCCCGAGCAACGCCGGGTATACCAGCTAGCATATAATTATTTAGTACGAGTGCACTCAAAGAAAAACATGTTTGCGTTTTAATTCTGTTTATTGAAGTGCTTTTGGATTTTTAGGATCATAATGGAATGCAGCTGATTTAAATTAGCGTGCAGTGTTCGTCTGGTTCGTGCAGTGCGTAATCGAACGCTTTCCAGTCTTGCTTCCCGTTGCTCGTCTGTTTCAGTCGAACGGGCTTGAGCAGTACATACTCGAACGGTTTCCAGTCTTGCTTCTCGTTGCTCGTCTGCTTCTGAAGCTCGTGATGCCTTTCTTTTTCTTGCTTGAAGTGTAGATCGACCAATCGCTTTTCGTTTGGGTGGCATAATTGATTTGAAAGCGAAAGAAATGCTTTGTGGTGACTATTCTCTTCGAAAAAGCAAAAAAAAATGCGTGTGATATGAGGCCAGCGTTACAATAATCCGTCAAAAGCCAGGGATTAATGTGTGGCTGTTTCAACATCAGCCATCTATTGGGAGCATTTTAAAAGAAGTCTTTTCGAATTTTCAATATGAATTTTTACTTTTTTAATTCTAAGCTTTTTTCATGTGTTCACTTTGTCGGAATATTCACTTTCAGATGTTGCAAAATTTAATCCAAAAAGAGCTCGAGCAAGAGATCCGCCAGAAGATTTTAAAAAGATCGCGCCATCTATTGACCGAAATGAAAAACATTCATTTTTATTTGCGAAAATAATTATTTTTTCGAAATTTCAGGTAAACAGTGACCTTCCTCTTGCTTTGAAGATGAAGTGTGCAAAGTTTCATAGCAATCGGATGAATGGTATAGGAATGCATACGTAACAAACAAACAAACATTCATTTTTATATATATAGATAAAATTTTACAGTATTTGAAACCACAATGTTCTTGTGAAGGAAGATTTTTCGAATGACTGTCACAACGTAACGGGGAAGAACTTTACTTTTATTTCTTCCCACGTGCACCCAAATCTAATGGACAAATTAGATTGTTGGTATTTCGTAATCCAGGCAGATTTTTGAAAAGACTGAATTTTCCGTGATGCACGCCGAACCACTGGGCATATGCTGATCGATCTTGGCATAATCACGACAGCATGCGTTCGCACTTGTGATGTCGGCATATCTTCCATATTGTGCACTGATACCTAATTTGAAAATTAATATCATTAAATTGTTCACATTTAAATAATTTTTGTATTAATTATATTTGATAATTTGTTGCTGATGGTACATTTTCCGTCGCTTCGGCGACACTGGATTCCTCGTCTAATGACGGGTGATCGCGCAGGAGAGGTTCTAAACTATATGATTTCACGCCTAAACCATCCACATCACCCACAATGTTCTCCAAATCGTTGTCGAATTCATTATATAGATAGTTGTTAAAATAAGCCTCCATATATTCGTAAGTCTCAAAACTGATATATGAATCGCTGCCCTCATGACCAGACATTGTGAAAATTGTAGTGAACGTAGTACCGAGTGAATGTAGATCTAAAGTGAATGTTAGAGCTTCACTGCAAAGCTGACTGGGAGCAATCCTCGCACTACGTCACGCCTCTACCCAAGATGGATGCCTTCCGATTTCAAATCGCGCTCGGAATTTTCATTTTTCACACATTTACGATTCGAATTTAAAAAAATTAAATATGCTATATGTTATTAATAGGTTAGTCTTTCGATTTAAGTAAAGTTGTATGTGGTCGTAGAGTTGTCCTTTAAAAAATGATCAATTTATGTGTAATTTATTATCTTTTTTAGCCTAATTAATAACATTTAATGATTTTAGTTGTTTTCAGAACTGATTGTTACAGTTTTAAGTCAGTTTTCACGTTTTCTTTTGTGAACTACATTTTCGTGTGCGCCCAGGAACACGGAAGTTGCAAGGCTCAATCAGCCAATAGAATTGCTTTTGTTTACATCCCGCGCAAGCTAACGACGGATCGAGTATACGTATGTGGTAACTACCATAAGTCATTCATTCACTCCAGAAAGCAGGGGCCAATTAGTATGAGAAGGGAACACACGTTTGGAGATTCCCTGAACCTCCGACAAGACTTGATAAGGATAATGTCTCTGCGGTGGTCCTTTTAACACAAAGAGAAAAGGACACCCCAAAAGACACCTCTCAATTCAAGCTTTTCCCGTTTTTCCATTTATTATGCTAATATAAATACTATTACTTATTCTTTTCCCCCTTTTTTTTTTTCTTCGTTTGGTTACTTATTCTTGTGGTTATCCTTGACAACACTTTCCTCCTTCCTTTTAATTTTTAGCAGGTTTTAGGTCCGCAGGTGTATTAACTTTTGCTAAGTATTATTGTTTTCCCGTCAATTCCAAAGAGGGTAAAGTAAATTTTGATTGGTCATCTGAAGAACGGGCCACAGACCAAAATCTACTAAAGATACGTTTTACCTTTTATTCTTTATGGTGTAATTGATGCAAAACGGTATACTCTTGAAAAGAAAGTAAAATAGCGGATACGATATACCATTCTGTGCACGAGGGATGTAGAGGTCCTGGACGGTTCACTTCCCTTCCAAAAATCCAGTCGAGTCCTGAGTGGATGGAAAAAGCTATCTGCTCGGGATACCGAGAGCGGCTTTGATCACAAGAATGAGAAAAGAAATTGCAACAACAATAAGTAGTTCTAAAAACAAAAATAGTTTAGGATAAATAATATCAAAATTAGGTTTATTGCAACAAAATATATTCGTTCTTTCGTGAGAATTTATGAGCCACAGACTTAAACCTTTCGTATTCTGTTGACTTTTGTTTTCTTAAACCTGTTCGAATACAAAATATCGTGTGAGTTCACCAACTTAAACATTGCGTCATCGCCACATACTTCGATTTTATTTATTTTTTTTACTTCTTATTTCTTTTTATTTTATCTCGGTCTGTTTCATTGTTTCAAAACAAAATTTTCTTTTATATTCCCGGAATATGAAATTGCATCACTAGAAGGATAATAGAAGATTTCACACCTGATAATGAGATGCGCGCATGCGCAATAGAACTTCTGGACGGCAAGAAATATAAAAACATCGGCACAAAACGGTGAAATACAGCTGTAACAGTAGAAATCTTATTTTTTAGTTTCCCACAAATAAACACCAGTTGTATTTGTGGGTAAAAAATATACTGCTGTAACTTATTCTTGTTCTGCCCTTGTGCTTTGTTGATAGTCATGGCGTAACATACCTTTACAGGGAAGTATTTCAGCTAGCTGGCGGGCTATGTATACAAGGTGTTCTCGAATAACGTGTACCAACTCGGGGGGGGGGGGGGAGTGATAGTGGGATTAAATCTAAGCAACATTACCCTCTATCATTATTTTCTCTGGGACATACTTTTTTGAGATAAAAAATGTTGAACGTCGCGTGGACTAATATGCCACTCAACTCATGCTTCAGCAAAAGAGCAACTATATAAAAATCGTAACACTAAATTCATACAGGCATCAAGCGATGAATATAAGACCTCTTTGACTTTTACAATTAAGACAGCTGTTCAAGGTGATTATTATAAGCGTTGAGATATTTTTGAATACGGCGAACAGTTGCTCCTATCCATTTCCTAGTAAACTCTTATCAGTAATCTCCTATGTCTAGGTGGCAGTTGTGGCAATATCTTTTATCGGGATCGTCTGCTCTCAATGCATGCAATAATACTGGGGTGGTAGTTGATGACAGGAACAGTTCTTAGCGCTTTACAGGCTAAATTAATTGGATCTCAAAATGTACAAGTGAAGCTGTAAACATAAATTTATGTTCGTAATTATTTATGTGATGAAATTGCTGTTACGGAAAAAATTATAGATGATATGTAGTAAAGTGTTATTTTTTGCTGTTATCTGTAAAAAATAAAAGATACATTGTATTCCCGCGCGAAAGATGTTACCCTCAGACTTTGCACTGCCCATGACGTAGCCTTTCTTAGCTATATACAGGGTGCCCCCCAAAAGGTATAAAAAACTTCGTGAGCATATTCTACATAAAAAACTGAGACGAAAAAGCTGAATACAATTTTTGTTTTAGATAGTTCATTTTTGAGTTATGGGTCTTCAAAGATAGCGAATTTACCTTAATTTTGCATACATTTCGTTAATAATAACGTAAGCACGCGGGACACGGGTTCTGAATTGATTGTCAGTGTTATGACAGTGTTGCCCAAAGTCATGACTAATCTAAATAAAAATCTACAACAATTTGTGAAACTTAACCTCAAATCATAGTATTTACAACTGGTAAACGTAAAAGAATTATAAATTAATAAAAATTGATTTCTAATAATAAATAAAAGGTAAACATAATTATTAATTGCAATCTATGTAATCTTGTTTCACATTAAATGCTCAAAGTGGCCACCGTCAACATCGAGACAAAGACGAGCGCGATGAACAAGGTTGTTGCAAGCTGCTATTGCCTTCGCTGTTATTATGGATTCCAAAACTTGGGTGATCCTTTTTCGTAACTCATCAACATCTTTAACTGGTGTACGAGAAACGGCAGTTTTTAGGTGCCCGCTGAGCCAAAAATCTAGCGGATTGAGGTCCAGTGATCTAGGCGGCCAATGAATTTCCCCACCTCTTCCAATCCATCTACTATTTGGGAAGACATGATCTAGCGCACAACGTGCTAGAATTGAATTATGTGGTGGAGCTCCGTCGCGTTGAAACCACATGTTTAGACTATTCATAAGTGGCTGGAAGACGGTTCTGGATAAAATCTGTGCAAATTTCGCCATTTAGACGGCTGGTAACTCATGTGGTCCAATCTGCAACGGTTTACTGTAGTGATGTTCAGAGTTTCAGTGCAACTTTAGTTATAATGATAGCAGTAAATGTAATTAAATTAAATTTTAAATAAATACGTACAGTATTTAGGGAAAAATGTGAAACAATAGACTTTTTAATTACCTAATAAAACAGTTTATTCTTTTTATTGTGTTTTATAATTGATATTTACACAAAAAAAAGTCATCTAAGTTAGTGGAAACTCTTATTTTTTACTTACAACTGTATTCCCGTGAACTCCAGCCCATAAATTTATTCCAAATTTATTTTGAAAGTTATGGCGGTGGGTAACGTGCGGATTATCTGATGTCCAATACCTTGAATTATGTTGGTTTGTGCAACCTTCATTGGTGAAGTGACATTCATCCGAAAATAAAATGTTGTGCACAAAATTTCCGTCCTCTGCTTGTTTATTTAGAAGCCATGTACAAAACAAACGTCGTTGTTCATAATCCGTAGGTTGTAAATTTTGAACTTTCGCGTAGCGTACAGATATAAATTAATTTTCTTGAATTGTCGATGAACACTTGATTTGGAAATGTTGAGTTCGGCTACCAATTTGCGTACACTTAAATTTGGGTCTTCTTCGATGCGACGCCCAATAAGTTCTTCATTTCGAACATTAATTTGTCTTGGCCGTCCACCGCGATTAATTGGCATTGTCACTCCTTCTGCACGTACGCGGTGAATTAAATGTAGCACAACATTTATTAAACTTCGCGGGCGAATAGGGAACCGCTCTGCCCAAACATGAGCTGTAGCATTTGGACTTCTATTGCACTCGCCCGTACAAAACTAATATTTCGAAATAATCTTCTTTACTTATTTCCATTTTTTCTAAGTAACGATTAGCGGCATAACAATTAAAACAACAATAATCGGCAACAATTGACACAATTTAAGTCAAGTTTAAAAACGAATTGAAAAACGAATTGTATGCGAAATTAGGGTAAATTCGCTATCTTTGAAGACCCATAACTCAAAAATGAATGATCTAAAACAAAAATTATATTCTGCATTTTCGTCTCAGTTTTTTATGTAGAATACGCTCACGAAGATTTTTATACCTGTTGTGGGACACCCTGTATGAGTAGAAAGTGAAGATTTCAGGGTAAATAATTTATACAGTAAATCATTAAAATGGAAGTAGAAAGTGAAGGTTTCAGGATGGGTTTAATACCTTTTGGCTTCATAGTTCTGGAGATTTCGTGATGAGTGAGTCAGTCAGTGAGTGGTCTTTCAGTTTTATATATATATAGATTAACGATTCACTTGTGGAAACGATGGTGCCTGATTACAAAAGGCGAAAGAAACATAGGAGAAGCGAAGCGTTACTAAATAAGACGAATAATACTCAAATTGCTATAATTAGGGATACGATGAATTATTTTGACCACGAATCGAATATTAAAGAAGGGATTATGGTACGTGTTAGTGCAGTGCTGAAGGAAGAGAATGGTATAGACTCTTCGTGTGTTAATCTAGGGAGAACAAACGCTGTCAACCAATGTTGGGATAGAATTAATGAATTGAAAAGTGTGCCATTCAGTGAACCTGAACATGCTGTTATAAAATATTTATCGGAATCTGGTAGTTTAATTCAATTTCAAAAATCAGAATCTGCTGTTTGTATGTTACAATTAGAAATAATTAATTCCCAGGAAATCGATAAGAGACTAGAAGATTGATGAGTTAAGGAAACAAATTTGTCCCTAAAATGAAATTTCCGGCGCAATAATTTATTAGTGATATAGTATAAATGGAAATTGCTAAGGAGGGATTAGATTCGAATTAGAAGCTTTACAGCCAGTTTTACTTCCTATTCACAGATTGATAGTTTATAACAAGATGCTCAAGCCAGTTAAAGAGTACGTAGAAACAATATGTAGTGAAATGTGAAATATTCAGAAGAAAAAGTTGTCTCTTAACCAAGAGAAGAAACCACTATTAAAGAAATTACAAAAGGCAGAAAACTCAGATAAATATACAGAAGATAAACTTGAGTGGCCTCAGTTAATAAGTGATAAAGAGAATGTGGATATTAAAGAAATAACAAGTGAATTGAAAAATGACTCTGGTAATGAATCAGTAGTAAGAGAATTATTATAATAAGTCAGAGGAAAATTAAGCCAAATTGAGAACCAAAATCGGAGGGAACCACTAATCCACAAGGAGATTTGAAAAAAAATTAAACATATATAAAATATAAAATAATTGACTTTATGATCTGTGGAAACTAGTATATAGATAGAGGAAGGATGGATGCCACTTTTCCACAAAGGAATTTTAATATTCTTCATAAATGTATACATTTCAACTACAAGGTAGTCATCAACAGAATTATCATCCTCTGTAGAATATTGTAAATTGTTCGTTTTGATCTGCCCTCTTTCATAAAATGTTTAACATGTACCTTCTTTTCTTTTTCAGCAATATTTTCATAGAAATGCACAACCCTATTTTGCACAATGCTCCGCTTCTTTTCTCGCCATTCTTATCGTCTGCTTTCTCAACCTTAGTGGGCATGCGCACATGCATTTTAGGCCCTTGTTAAGAATGGAGAACAGTAACGACGCTTTATCAGCGCGCATTTCGAAACTACGTTCATATAAACTTTTTGCCTCTACTTATGGGACAGGCCTTATATAGTGCCACACCAGTAAATGAGTTACGTTTGTAGTGCAACACCAGTTAATGTGTTAACAAACTTTCAACCCCCTTTTTCCCCCCTTAGGGGTTGAATTTCGAAAAACCCTTCTTAGTGCTCACTTACAATTTGTAAAGAACCCCTGTACAAATTTTCAAGTTTCTAGGCCTTATGGTTTGGACGGTGCATTGCTCACTCACTCACTCACTCAGTCAGTCAGTTTCTTCTTATATATATAATTAACATGGGCATAGATAATAGTCAATTTATATTTAATGATAAATTATATAAATAGTATAATGGTTTGGCAATGGGCAACCCATTATCCCCGATTTTGTCAGATATTTTTCTAAATAATTGGGAAAAAGAAATAATTAACAATTCACCGTTTTATACAAAAATTAAATGCTGGATACGCTAGGGGATGATTATATTTAATAACTACTGATTCAGATGATCTTAATTATCTCATTTATTATCTATCTTTAAATTCAGGTTTAGAAATTCATGCTAATTCCTTTAAGAATGAAATGATAAACTTACTGGTTTTGACAGTCTTTAAATATTGTAATAGTTTCTGTTCGATATTTTCGAGAAAGAAGCACGAGGAAACAACCTTCCCCACTACCATTCAAGGATTCCTATTAGTTACAAATCAATACAATAACTAACTTTATAGAAAGAGCGAAGAAGCTTTGCTGTATTAATTTTCTTCCTTGATATATTATAAATTTAACAAAAAAATGAAATAATAAATATCCTTCCAGGGTAATTAACAAAGTTTTATTCAAAAATAAACAAAAAATTATCAGCAATTACTCCATTTTTTTAAAAAAGAGTTGCCATTGCATTTGATCCATTAAACAATTTTTTTTCAGGAAAGTGGTACAATATTAAAACAGAGTGAAATAACAAAGCCAAATTACCAGAAAAAATAATAAAGGGAAAATGTGCATAATAGTATTAAAAATAGAGAAATAAGTACACTTTGACCACAACAAATAAATTCGGTAAAATACGACCTGGTGAGCTTTTCGAGGGCGAAGCTCTCTTCATTCAGCAGATTCAGTGAGTAAAATGGGAAATTACGATGATACTAAGCCTAGTAATCCCAGCTCCAGAAATCTGATATCTATGTAGTATAATGCTCTCAATCTCCGAAGGTTTACAAAGGTCAAACTTCTCGTAACGTTTTAACCAGTTTCAAGGAACATCTGGCTTAGAAGAAAAGGTAGAAGCAGCCTCTCCGCCGTCACCAAACACTCCATGGACACAGGACATGACGTCTCCATAAACAATTTGAAACTTTTAAAATCAATAAACATAAAATACTTCTGGATGCTTTCGAGAGTATGTCCATTCAATCAACCAACAGCAATAATTTACCAAATTCTGATGGGGGGGGGGGGGGGCAATCAGTTACGTCAACGACGACCACAAACATTTCAACAGCTGAAAACTTTCGTGCTGCAGGAACGGCAACAAATTCCCAATTAAATTGTAAAGAAATTGGTCTCATCTGTTTCTCGACGGCTACAAAGCGTCATCAGAAGGACGGGAGATGTCAGCCAATGGTATTCACCCACTGTTTCAACATTTTTGGAGTGCGTTGCAACCGCCAATTCGCAAAAAAACCTAATATTAATTACTATTAATTAAATTTCGTTTCCGAAATGTTTAATATACACCCAAAAAACTATCTTCTTTTGAAATAAAATAAATTCAGACGTCACTGTGTCAATATTTTGGCTCTATCGCATGTTTTCAATCTATGGAAATGAGGTTTGTAAATTCTGAGCACAAGAGCTCCAACAACAGGGTCGGGCACACACGCACAATTTTCAACACTGCTCGTAGCACTTGTTTACTTTTGATTCTATATTGTCGGGCAGGAGGCCAAATCGTTGCACGTTTCTGCAACCATAAATGTAGCCCCTTATTTTTGTCACATGTGCAGTGGAAGAATTTTCAATTTATATGTGATACAGTAAGGGAATGAGAAGCGGTATACTGAAATTTGCTAAAAACTTACTTATTCTAATGGAGATGCAACAAACAAGTTAAGTCAATAATAATGATTATAAACTGGAGATGTTCTCCAAGCATAGGTAATGATTTTTTGATTGAAAAATGGAAGGAAAAATTCTGAGACCTGGATTCGAACCAGGAACCTCGACTATCATGGCCGACGCCTCTACCAATTGGGCTATCGCCAAGCTGTCTCAGGGTGTCTTAAAAACAACCAAGTTGTCACGGTTGAAAGCCCAATGGGAGACGGGAACCTGGCCCACAGATCGAGAATTTCTCCACTCCAAACCATCAAAAAGTTAATGAATTCACAAGTAAATAATAATGATTAAAAACTGGAGAGTTCGAATCCAGGTCGCAGAATTTTTAACCTTAAATAGATAGTATGAATCCTATTCAGAAACTGTTTTATTAATCAACGACAACAAAGAAAGACTGAATATTATTTAAAAGTAAAAATAAACGCTACACAGACTTTAACTCTGCCCGATCTACACTTTAATTCAATAACTTATCAAACCAAACGTTACAATGGTATTTTTTTATTCTAGTTATTCGTTTGCTATTCTGTTTCCCCAGTATTATAGCTAACTATTCCAGAATTTATGTATTGTTTAATATTTTGCTCAGTAGTTATTACCTTTTTTGTTGAATTGTCTCTAGAGTGGCGAGCGCTAGGAAAATGTTTCTTAACTTATTTGAAAACCTATTGTACAATACCTTAGATGAATAAATTATTTTCTTCCCCTCCATCACGCTTATGGGGGGGGGGGGGACCACCAAGACTGTGTGATAGTGTGTGTGTCTTTTCCTTGGTGGAATTTAGGGAATCATTCTCCCATCATGGGTTATACGTATTGGTGTTTTCTTGTAGATACTCGAGCCATTCGTCTTCGATCCCCGTAACGGAACGTGCAAACAACGCACCCCGTTACAAAGTTTTATTTGGTTGTATCTCCTAAAAACGCCCAGAATATTGATGATGAAACGAACTACGTTAGTCCTATTTATGAGCGTTACCGCCGTAGTGATATTGCAAAATCATCTCGATGAATTGATGTTGGCTCATCCGAGAAGACGAATAGAAATGACGACACGCAAGTCGAAATACCCACGCCCCGGGAGTCGTGGCCCAAAGAATGGATGTGAACCTGGCCGGTATTCACGAAGACAAAACCTCACTGCCTCAAGGAAGGCGCCTACACTTCATCGAAAATTTTATAGACGAGGAAATGGTGAAACAGCAGAATTGGTCCGCAAGCAACATGAAATGCTAAATGAGAGCAGATTGGGAAAAATGGAAGAAATGAATGAACCGTGTCATGACCTTCCATATGCTGAGATAGGTCATGATACTTTTGTTTAAAACCTACCTCCCAAGAGGCTAGCATATAGTGATGACAGAGAGAGATTATGCGAAAAATGTAACTAACATTGATAAATTTTAATGATTCCTTTTAAAAAGAATTATACAAACTGAATTGTATTGATAATTAATGAATTTGAAAAGGCCTCTTGGGCCGTATATCCGTCGCCTTCAGGCCCGTCCTAGGATAACGTTACATTCTCGTGCCTGACGAAGATCTGGCATGTGAAGAGAGAGAAACGTCCCGTTCATGGTGGTGGTACTGAAGGTGGGTGAAAAAGTCGCTGACTTGTAAAATATCCTGTACGTAGCTATACAAGAGCACTTCGACCCAATCGGGTTTGGGAGCACGAGGGCGGTATCTGTAATGGTGTAAATAAGAATACAGTTAGCAGTGAATCGAGTCAATGAATAGCAAAGGATATCGTGCAAGATTGAAGTTCATGGGTCTCCTTCGACTACAAAGTACTTTAAAAGGTTTAATGTTTAATTCTCAGTCAAAATTTTACTCAGCACTTACACACTATCTTATCCTCTAGGGTGAACTTACACGTTAGGGTGACCATCGAAGCCAAGCGCGACACGTGGCATGAGTACTCAGCGCGGTCGCGACTTGCGAAGGGTAGGGTGACGGGCTGTCCTACACATTCCACTTAGCCCAGAGGATTGCGTTTCCAACGCTGGGTTGAGCTGCCTGGGTCCGTCCGACGACAGAGAATTGTCGGAACCGGTGAGAAGAAACTGCAGAGTGCGGTCTTCCTCGCTGTCCTTAGCTAGGGTGTGATGAGTCGGTTCGCACGAGTCCTGGAGTTTGCTGGCGGCTGAGTTCTCTACCATAAGTTGCTCTTGACTGGGGTTTGGTAATTCCGGTTCACTTAGCTCGGCTTTAGAGTCTAATATAAAATTATTATTTATATTCTCAATGTCACACTTCTGGGCACTTGCCTGTTGAGGAGTCTTATGGCGTATTCGCCTAGTCTGTTTCAACGGGCTTGGTCTGTTACTCCGAACATATCGCCGTGTGGAAAACTTCTGGCCGCTGTCTTCCCGCGTTGGTCCCGAGCCTCCTTGATTCGTCTTCGGTTGCTTGGCGATTCTCCTTGGCTTCTTTTCCTCTATTGGAAGACTTGCGAGAGCTTTCCGATTAAAATAATTACGAGTCCGAAAATTAAAAGGTTGTTTTGCCCCGTTAATTGGTTGTTTTTGAATATGGCCTTTATCAGCCAATGGGCGACAAGCATCCTCCTTCTCGAACCTTCGGGTCAACTTAAAATAACTGCCTAGGTGGAGGGAAGGTGGTCTACAAGTTCTCCACCCAACCTTTTGCTGGCCCCGTTCTCCGTCGCTTGACTCGCGATTTTGACTTAGTCTGATCATCTCTCTTGGCTGATCTTCATCTTGCCTTAGAGAAATGATCTGACAAACTGATTTGGAAAGTCCTCGAAGTTCAACGTTTTCTTAATTTTTTTTTGTTGACTTCGAAGAGCGGGTTATAATGGATCCTTCCGGTTTATTATGTTCATGAATTTGAGCTACTTTGTTCGGAGAACTAACGTCGAGAGATTGGGGAAAAGTAAAGAAGGCTTTTCGAATGGACAGACAGCCATGAAGGCAGATGAATTGTCCGAAATTCCGGGGATCGGCCCTTAGTGATATTGACAGTAGCGTCGAAGATTCCCCGTTCTCCGTCGTACATTTTCTACAATGAGTTGAATTCGTTAATCGAAAAATTTTATCGCCCGGCCGAGCTGATCAAGCACCACCGCCGGAGAAGAAAAAAATCGAACAGCGACGATTTGAGACACCTGAATAGGAATTAAAGCTAGGTAGACTTATGCTATTGTTTTGGATATAATATTTATTGAGTATGACGACCATTACGAACTACACAAATAACCCAATTGCTGCATTGCAAAGATGATTAATTCGACTTCAAAAAGAAGAAAGCCGGACCACATCGTTCGATTCCCTAGAAGCGCCGAAGGTGACCTCCATAATCGTGAAGATGCAAAGTAAGACGATCTTTCCTATTTTCTTTTTGGGGGTCCCGTCGGAGTGATCTTTTCTTGAATCTTTAATGAATAGAAAGTAAAAGGAAAGAGATAAAACCAAGGATTTACCTGAACCGAATCCTAATCTTCTAAAATCATAGAATAAAAAGAAATAATAAAGTAACTTGAGTGATAAATGAAAATATAGACTAATACCTAACTTGAGGAAAAACAAATAAAAGATAGAAGAAAGTTTAGAATCCGTAGTAAAACATCCTAATTGGGATGTCTTTTAAACGTTATAAGCCTTTTTTCGAGTGGTTCTTCGAGAACTGACTTTGAAGTGATAAATTGGAACTCATGTTCAATTATTTCAGCATACGTCGTTGATGGCGTCCCACGATAATTCGAGTTCTTCTCTCCGAGGGGTTTAGTGTTGTACTGCCGATGGCCACGAGTAGTGGGTGGGTTCCTATTATTAACTTGCCCTGTCCCACTCCTTGCATGAATGCTATAGTCGACTGAGTCCCCTCTCCCCACTTACAGATGCCCCTTCGTGAACGTCTACGAAGTTGGATTCTTCGCCTACGCCCACCACCGTTACCAGTCCCTCCTTCAGTTTCTACTAAATCAAGACTTCTACCTATCTAAAAGATTAAAAGACCATTGATTACCCATAGGGTTACAAAAAAAACGTAAAAGACAGAAGACGGATCTAATTTGATGATCTATAAAATTAATATTTCTCAGCAAAATGTAACTAATGAGATGAAATCGGATTATGAAAATTTAATTTTTATCATCATCAAATGCCAACAAAAGAACGGGATCAATGTAAGGGCTAGACCACATTAGAAAATAGGAATGAAAGTAATAATGTATTTATTTTCTTCAAGAGATTTCTTGGGCTGTTATATAACATGTTTCAACAAATATTCATCAATAATACAAAAAATATTTGCAATAATAAGTTCAGAAAATAAGATATTTGCAATAAAATAAAGTTCACATCCGACAATCGTTTCGATTGTTTCGTCATTGTTTCGAATGTAAAGGTTAAATGACGTTTTAAATTTTTCAGAGATGTTCGTTATATGTTCAGAGACTCTTGTTTAATTAAAACTTTAAAAAATGTGTACCAAATTTAATCATATATTTATCTGGTAAAACGTTTCATTTTTTAAAATAAAAAAAACGCAAATATTATTTTAATACGAATATCAATAGCCTACTTTAAAATCATCGCTCATTATTAGGAGCTTTAGCATAAAAGCTATATATAAGAATGCGCCTTTGGTCTGTATGTTTATCTGGCCGTCCGGCCATCCGCCGTTTGATAACTTGAAAATTTGGATTAACTTATTCAAATTCTGTTTTCAGAAATATAACCATCAAAGTCTTAGCTCGGTCTTGTCAATTTTTCAGAATTTTTCGTCCATTCCTTCAAGTCGAATTCACGTGCTAAAACAGTGAGTGCACAGAATAAAAAGGATAATGGCATTTCATATATCAATCGATTTGTCACGAAAGAATATATTTTTACTTTCTGTTCATCTTCTCAGCATTATTGGCATGGGAGCGCGAACGTGAATTCGCTTTGTCGACGCACTATTGCTCAAGTGCTCGTATATTATAAAGTAGCGGAAGAATGTAGCTACTTATTGGATTTATTGGGTTTATAAAGCCAGTCCGTCCCAACGATATAAAATCAGTAGATCGCTTTCAGCGCCACCACCGCGTCCCCATTTGAAAGGCTGGTGGCCATGGACCACATGCACGGTCGAGCGGCGCCACCGTCGATTTTGTTTCAAAGCGAGGCTGGGCTGGCAAGCTTTAGTTAGGGTTAAGCTGTACCTATGTGTTGGCAGTACGGTTTGTTACCATAGCAGCATTTTATTACAAGTAAATTACTGCTATTTTTGAAATGTCAACTAACTGGACTACGGGTTTAGAGTCTTTACCCAATATTTGCCATGGCGACATTGAAAATTGTTTGGAAAAAACAGTTAACGCAAATTTTCAAAGAGTCTTATATACATGATTATCAAGGTTAGTCAAAATTAAATTAGCAAAAAAAAAAATTACTGTGTTGAAATATGTACAAGTTAATTCTTTTTATTGTACATTTTGGAAGGTGTTATTTAAACAGATGACAAGAAAATGATAATCTAAAAACCAAAGTTTAGAAATTAATGGTGATTTTTGATTATGCATGTGCTTTTGGTATAAGTGTATGCTTAGCTTGAAAAATACATAAAATAAATGCTTCATACCCACATAAATAATTGGTGGTGGCAAATGCTTAGTTTTGTTGATTGATATGTTTGCATACTTGCCTTCTCTCACTAGCAATATTTATTTCCCCACGAAGTAGTGATTTATTGACACATGCAGTAAATTGTAAACCTTTTTTTTAAATTAAAGTTAATTATGAGTATTTAATTTTAAAAATAAAAATCCCTTTTATTATTTATAAATCAGTGTTCCATCTACACAATTTTATTTAAATGTTATTAATTTTATTACACATGTTAAGAGCCATAGAATTATTTACTTTATTGCATGTTTTACTTATGAATTTATTTACCTGAAATAAAGGTCCAATATCCCTCTTTATTTGGAGTATCCATAGCTTACGACGTTTGTTGTCAGTAAGAAATCGATGAAATATTCTTTCTTTGTTGTAGCGATGATCATTCAGGCACACAGCAATGTGCCATTTTATATGAGATTAATTATTAGGTTAGCAATAAATAGTGAAAAAGCAAAAATCACAACTCACTAAAATTTCACCGTACTGCCAATACATGGGTACAGCTTAACCCTAACTAAAGCTTGCCAGCCCAGCCTCGCTTTGAAACAAAATCGACGGTGGCGCCGCTCGACCGTACGTGTGGTCCATTGCTTTGGTTGGCAAAAAATGGTTTCCATCGATCTTTTCATGTGTAATTTTGCATAAACACACCCAAACTTAATGCCGATTTCTTGTTCAGCTTTAAATTGTAATAAAAGATATATTAAAGGTTCGCCAGTGATCTTTCACAGGTGTATTTTTATTTTCAGCGTGTTAGAATGTTTTTCTCGTGTAAAAACCTGGTGTTTCATATCGTGATTGGTTGATTATATATATCCAACCATGTTACCGTCGTTTCAGTGATACCAGAATAATTGTCTAAAGGTATTTATAAAATTATATACCGCAGTTATTCGTGTAGATAATGGGAAAATATTTGACCTAAAAAGCATCTAAATTTTAGGAGAGGTCGCATAATAAACTTTGCCACGTTCCCCCCCCCCCCCTTCCCCTCCGTCAACATTGTGCTTGCAGTCTGAAATTTCGGCAAAGTTGACTTTTAGTAACTGCGAGCACTGCGTGCACTGCAGAGAAGCATCCCTCAGAGACACCCAAATGAGCAACTCATTCATAGCAACTGTTTCGTAATCGCCCTGCAGTGAAGCATCACTTAAAGACGCCACTGTTGACCCATAATTTCGCAGCATTTTACTCTGAAGTTATTATTACTATTAGAAATTAATAAAATTTATTTTAATTGAAACGATGATCAGTTAATTTTATTGAAACGCTAAGTATAAGAATTTACAAAATTATTACTAATTAATAACTGATTTAAACATTTGACATATTAAAAAAATTATTAAATTGCAAAAAAATAAGTTGAGTGGGTCTTGTATCACATAAATGAATTCTGTATTTACACTGTCGTGATCTGTGTATCTTAGGTAATACTAGGTTGCGATCTGTTTGATTGTGATTTGTTTGAAGTAGGATCCTGCAAAAACCCCACCAGTCAAAACTCCTAGAGCAATAGCGCAAATGAGGACATATCCTAGAAATAAACCTTAATTTTTATCTGATTTTTTATAATTTATACATTAATTTATCGAATTATTTGAAAAATATCTGGGTTTTTTATCAGAACTTCCTACACCCCCCCACTTCCCCTCTCCACAGCGGGGGGGGGTCTTTTTTAATTTATTTTCTAATATTAATTTACCGAATTAATTATTTGGTGATGGCGTTGGCCATAAAATTTATACTACGTATTTTTATTATTGTCGTACATCCGGGTGAATATGATAAATGAAAAATTAAGCCACAAGCCTACATTACAGTCAACAATGACTTAATTGCTCAGAGCGTCGCGATCTCAGACTGGAATTTTCTTTTTCTTTCCTATTTTCATTTATTATTTATTTAAACGCATTTAACATCTGCATTGTAACATTTTAACATCTGAGTCATCGTGTTTAAATAATCCATCAGCTTTTTTTTTTAATAAATTTGAAAGTTGGGGTCTTTGTTACTGTATACATATACGGTGGCTACGCTATGACCTATTCATTAACAGAATTATTTTTATATTTGCAGTGTAAGACCATGTAGCAAATGTACGAATAACTCCCGTAATAAGAAAAATAACCAGATTTACTACTACTCCAAAAGAAAGGATCGATACTATAACTACTATCACTATCTCTGCTGGTCTTACCATTACTGATGGACTGGATATTAGTAACTGTTTTGCCCAGCATTTCAGTGAAACTGTCTCTACTTCTTTCAACACATTCTCGGAGAACTGTCTACCTATTGTCCCCCTATTGATAATCTCATGTTAACGGATAGAGCTGTTGCCTACGGCATTAATAGATTACGGGTCAAGCCTTGCAATTCTCCGACAGAGGTTCCTTCCTTTATTCTCAAAGGCCTTCGAGATGTCATAATTATTCCTCTTAGGCGCATCTTTAATTTGTGTCTAAAAGCTGGCCACTATCCTAAAATAAGGAAGAGTGCGGTTGTGGTTCCTGCCTTTAAGGGTGGTTATGCCAAACGGACTGACATTGCTAGCTATAGGCCGATCTCTATCCTTCCACCCACTGCCAAAGTCTTTGACAACATCATTCATAAATATCTTCTACAACATGTCCTTCCTCATGTTCCTGCGTGTTAACATGGTTTCATTCCCCGACGATCCGTTGTGAGCAATCTTATATCTCTCACCACTCATGCTCATGATGCTCTTGACCACTGCCAGCAACTTGACGTGGTCTACTTTGATATGCAAAAGGCGTTCGTCTCAGTCAATCATGAGTTACTAATTAAAAAATTGCGTGCGAATGGGATTGTTGATGTATGCAGATGGTGTGAAACTTTTTGGTAACATTAAAATTGTCTTAATGCTCACCGGCTTCAGCAGAAAATTTATAGTATATGTCATTGGTGTGAGCAGAATGATCTTGCAATTAATGCAACTAAATATGACAAAAAAGACCAATTTTATCGAATTCTCCCTGTCTGTTTGTGGAAATGTGCAAGTTGCCAATCTCTGTGTCCGTGATCTTGGCGTAACCGTTGATAGCACACTTTCCTATAATTCCCATGTTGACTGTTCGTCTGAAGGCTTGCGGAGCTCTTGGTACCATATTGCGCAATGGAGCCGATTTTCGGTGCCCTTCTACATATGTTCGGCTCTATCGGAGTCTAGTTTTACCCATTTTGTCCAACTGTTCTGTTTTATAGAATGGGGGTTCTAATATGCAGTCTCGTAAACTGGATAGGGTGTAAAATGTTTTTCTCCGGTTACTGAAGCGGAAATTCCCGAATTTTGATGTACCTTCAGATCTGTGTGCACTCTCAGACATTAGAATGAAGATTGAATTAGCTGTGTGAACACCGTACATGAACTGAATTGAACTGAATTATTATTATTGTTGAATTTTTATCTTTGTAATTATTATTATATTTCTTAAATAACCCCATTTTGGGCCTTTGGCCTTCCAGTTTATTTCGTGGGTTATTCCCTGTTGTTGTTACCTATTATTATTATTATTATTATTATTATTATTATTATTATTATTATTTATACCAGATGGTTTGTTTGTGTTTAGTATTTATTTGCGTAAAATGACGGCCGTTTATGGGAATGAAATTATAATCACACAAAGAAACTCCGTGTTTACACATTTAGGTTATTTACTCATTTGGTATTAAATGTATGAAATTATACGATTAAGGAATCAGTAAAGAGCGTTTTAATTGTTGGTAATCTTACAAACATGGAAACACGGAATTCTTTTGTGTGGTTTTAAAGGACCGTCACTTTACGCAAATAAAATCATACAAGACCCACTCAACTTTTATTTGCAATTTAGTAATATTTTTTACTCAACAAATGTTTAAATCAGTTGTTAATTAGTAATAATTTTGTAAATTCTTATACTAAGCGTTTCAATAACATTAACTAATTATCGTTAAATATTTACGAATTATAAATAAACTTTATAATTTCTAATAGTAAGTAATAACTTCAGACTAAAATTCTGCGAAATTATGGGTCAACAGTGGCGTCTTTAAGTGATGTTTCACTGCAGGGCGGATACGAAACAGTTGCTATGAATGAGTTGTTCATTTGGTTGTCTCTGAGGGATGCTTCTCTGCAGTGCACGCAGTGCTCGCTGTTACTAAAAGTCAACTTTGCCGGAAAAAATTATCTAATAGTATGCTTTTAATCAGTTTTAATACTTTGTAGCTCCACCTCGAGCTTTAATAATTGTCTGAACTCATTTTGGCATTGATGCTATTTGACCAGTACAGTAGTTCACATCCTATATTATTCCAACTTGTGCGCATGGCATCTGCTAATTCTTGCCTAGTAGTTAGTTTTAAGATATCAACACGTTTTTTCAGTTCCCATCAGAGATTTTCGATGGGATTCATGTCAGCAGGCCAGTCTTTATCTGTATATATTTTAGCTAGTTTTAACTAGCTTGGAACGATGGCAGGCTGCACTGTCATCTTGGAACGTTATAACATCATTATCTTCAAATTGTTCTTCTAATCTTGGTATTAAAAAGTTTTTCAAAAATTCACAATAAACCTCTGCATTTATAGTGGTGTGCAAAATGCAGTTTACCAAGTTCCTTTGCTGACATACACCCCGATATCATTAAATATTGCGGAAATTTGACTTAGAGATTAGGCAATTAACATGAAATTTTTCAATAGGTGATCTCCACACATATTTCCCAGCATCATCACCACTTACTATGCATATTTTAGATTCGTCAGAGAATATGACCTTCTCCCAATCTTCTGCAGTCCAATGCTGATATTTTTTTGCCCATTGCGGGCGCTTTTTGCGGTGTTCACGAGTTATAATGGTTATAATGGTTTGCTGATATTTTTTTTGCTTTGATGAATGAGTACCTTTCTCACGCAGTCTATTTCGCACTGTTCTGTCACTTATCTCTGCGCCGTATATTTTCCATTCTTTGTTCATTTCTATTGAAGTATATTTTTGCATTTTTCTTTTGCAGATGTGGATCAACTTTTTGTCCTGTCGTTCAGTTATCTTTCTGTTGCGTCCTCTTCCAGTTTTGTTTTTAACTAAGCCAGTTTCTTTATACTTTGCCCACAGGTTGGAAATCATACCCTGAGACAACCCAATAATTTTTGACATATCGTTTTGAGTTTTTCCCCTCTTTCAGTAACTTTATTATCATCTCTCTAACACTATTTTTGTACTCTCTTGTTGGAAGATCTCTATGCAAGATTACAGTACTATAAAATTTTGGCCCAATTGTTCCAGGGGGGTCAGATTTGCGGGGGTGGCAGTCACTTGGTCCTTAGAACTATGGCAACATATGGTCCTTAGAACGTATATGGCAAATGATATATCATATGTTCGGAAATGATGAGAAAGGAAAGAAGATACGAGGTTTTTTACATTTTCTACATACCTGTATTACGTTCGAGAAAATCAATTTTTTTTATTAAAAAACTTGGGGAGAGGTAAAAAGTGCAGATAAAGAGGTAAAAATGAATGACTGCAACATCTGACACTTACCTTACCCTACTCGAGGCAGGGGGGGGGGGGTTAATTTCTTTTTAATAATTGTCTACATGTATTTCTTCTTCACTGCTAAAGTTCCTTCTTGGAATGTTTACAAGATTTTATTTAAAAAACAAATACTAAAATCATGCGTTTTTGTTCAAACAATGAAAATACGTATTTTCTAATTTCATATATATTTAATCTAAAAGCGAATTTAATTTTTTATTATTTCTCAGTTCAATTACTTATTTAAATTTTATCATTTAAGTATCAAATTAAATGAGGAAATCAAAAGCTTCCAGCATAAAAGTGGGAGAGCAAATTTAACCTTGTGCTCAAGTATAAAAAACTGTGAGCATCGCAAACTTTTCGTTTTATCAATCTCCACCACTTTTATTATCTACGCTTATTTGGTCAAGTAGCCAACAGGGGTGGTGATAGTGGGGGGTTGTTTAGAGGGAGTTGGCACGACGCCACTCCTGAAATAGGGGCATAAATCATCCTAGGATAAATTAAACCCGGGTATAATTTATCCTGGGATATATTCTGTCCTGTTACACGGGGATATTTACAGTTGTGGGTAAACACAACAACCTCAAGAAGTTAAATAATAACACTTTGGTTTCTGTAATTCTGCAATTTCCTGCTGTAGACGAAGTTTCCGGTGTTCAGATGTTTTCGACTCGCGGAGAATTTTTACCTTCTCTTCATTTCAGTTATTCAATACTTGGTAAACTTATTGTAATTTCACTCTGCTCTCGAAGTTATAAAGCAAAACTTTTCCATTCATCATTTTGTGTGGTCTACCAATTGCAGACTCTTCTGTTAACACCCTCACTATTTGCTCAATTGCAGCAGTATACTGGCGAAACCAATACAACACTGAGTGAAGAGACTGGTTTCACTGTCACCTTTCCATTTTTTCTCAATTGTCTGCTAACTCTCCATTATCTTATGTTTTTTCCAAGAAAAACTTAAGTTCTAAGAATTATGAATTCTAAGAAAACTCTGAAGGTGTAGAAAGAGTTGACAGCAAGGGCAGAAATCGCATCCCAACGCCATCATTGGAAATGGTCACTCGTAAAAGATGACAGGAGAGCCACAGTCCATCAACTGACCACCAGATTCAACAGTGATGCCAACAGACGTGTATCCGACATTACGTTTGAACGCACCCTGCTACGTTTGGGCCTGTTCAGTCGACACATGGTTGCTGCACCCATGTTGATCAGGGGTCATCGTCAACGTCGCCTAGTCTTTGCACATGAGCACCGCCATTGGGCCAGAGACGAGTGGGCTAAGATCGCCTTCTCCGAAGAGTCAAGGTTTTTGCTCCATAAGATTGACGGGCGATGGCGAGTGCGTCGTGATCACCATGAAAAGAGATTGCAGGAGGCTATTGTGAGGCAGGAGGCCGGAAACAGTCTGGAGGGGGAAGTGTGCAGGTGTGGGGGATCTCCTAGATAGCAATTTGAATGCCTGTGGCTATCATAGTGGACTAGGTGCACTCGTACATGCTCACGATGTTCCCCCAATGTGAAGGTGTGTTCCAGCAGGGCAATGCACCCTGCCACAAGGCACGTCTCCTTCTGGATCGGTTCGAGGTACACTCTACTTACTTTCGAGTGCTCCCTTGGTCCGCTAATTCGCCGGACATCAATCCAATCGAACATCTGTGGGAGCACCTTGATCGCCATGTATGTCAGCCGTAACCTACACCTATGACTCTCGAAGCTCTGTTGACACGGATTCAAGCGGAATGGACTGCCATACTATCAGACACATACCGCGCACTTCTTGCGTCCATGCCACGACACCTATCAGCAGTTATAGCGGCGAAGGGTGGCTACTCCCATTACTAACCATCTGGCCATAATTCAGTGATATGGCAGTGTATATGGTAAGAGTAACTTCGACAAAGACAATCTCTGCTTGGGTGGTTTGGTTTGGTTTGTTTAGTATTAACGTCTTTTTCAACTGCCATTCCAGGAAGGCGTTATAGAGGCCGCAAATTTTGCCTTGCAAAGATTCTTTAATATGACGGGACCAACAGCTTTACTTCCCTTCCGAAGGACGTGCGTAATCTCAGGATTTTCCTTCTGAAAAAATATTCGTCGTCCGCGGCCGGGTTCGAACCCGCGTCCTCAGGCATCAAAGGCGATCATGCAACCACTCAGGCACCAAGGCCGACGTGGTAGTTTGTCTGTTTGTTTTGCAATTCCATCAAACTGAGTGGTTTACTCACTACTTCGTAATCTGTTGATACAATTTGTACTCTGCCCTAGATGTCTTGATGCAAGTCTTGGGGTTTCATCCGTTTATGTGGTCTAGCAATCGCAGTTTCCTGTGTTGACATGCTTGCATCATCGTCAGCCGCGTGGGAACTTCGATAATCGCTGGGTTACATACCACTTGCTTAGTTTCTCAATGGTCTGCTTACTCTCCATTATCTACAGTTACTGTTCATTTTTAAAGATTTTCAAGAAACTTATGTTCTAAGAACTGTAAATTCTTAAAAAAGCCCAAATAACAGGAATTATATCAGTGTTCCAAATCATTTTTTTTATGATTTGCAGAGGTGGAATGAATCTTCATTGCATGGCTTTATCAACCTTATTTATATGCACAAACTTTGTTGCCGTATATTACTATTATTGAATAATGGTTAATTGCATGATAATTCCATTGTTGATGCAAACTTTGCCTTGCATTGTTGGTCATGCGATACCTCTTATTAGTATGTCTAACCATAACCATGAATATCCGTAATTACTAATTTTTCGAAATCTGAGGTAGACAGTGACTTTCCTCATGCTTTGAAGATCATGTGTGGAAAGTTTCATCAAGATCAAAATAAAACTGTATTTGTATTAAATACACACAAACAAACATTCTTATAAAGATAGATATAGTATTGTAATGGGTAGTAATATTGGTGTTTCTTTTTACAGTATTGCTTCTTCTTAAATACAAAGAACTTGCATATGTTGGCATATTTCATGCAGCAGTCAGAGAATCAGATAGAACACCGGGTAAGTAGAGATTCTTTGTGCCTTTTAGATGTATTATTAATTTTTGATGAGTAGTTCATCCTCAATAAATTATATGATAATTTCGGTCCATTCAAAATATCAGCTTTAAAATGTCACAAATTAATTTTATGTTTAGCTGGCAATCATGGTCCAATACAAAGACAAATTTACATTTAGCTGATGGTAAAATTTTGATCTCGGGCCAGCAAAAAATTGTTTCCAGGTAAAAACGCATAAAGATGTCTACTATGGTCACCTTTGTGACTCTGTTCAGACTCTTTGATTATATCTGAATTTGACTTTTAATCCTGAGCCAATATAAGGGTCATGGCTTCTAGTCCCAAGATTAGCTTTTATTTACTTACAAAATCTTTTCCCATGTAAATCTGCTATCGGTAAGATCGTTTTAGCATCTTAATTCTAGAGAGAACAACAGGGTGAGTCAAAAGTCATTAGACGCCTTCCTATCTTGGATACCAATGTAGTTAGGTAAATTCCATTACAGGGAATAAGTAGGAACTTGGGGATGCTCTATATGATGGAACACCTCAGATACGGAAATTAGGATGCATTCAAATTCTATGTCGAAAAACGTAAATGCTACACAAAAAATTCCAATTCAACGTTTGTTTAACAGCAAATTCCAAACAAAACAAAAAAAAAGTTCACCATAATCCGATAAGTGGTTGACCCACAACCCTCATTAAAAGCTCTGCAACAGGACAACTGGCTCTTCTTCTGTTTGTTGCTTACAAACAGTCATCTGATACAAAGTAAGTCTATTCATCATTCTAGATAGTGTTCAATGTGATGTTCTCTTACACCATAATTCCGCAAGACATTTCAACGAAGTCAAGGTTGTTTCATGATAATTTTGCCTCGTGTCACCAAAACAGAGGACCACATTAATCATTTCTTGGTTAGTGTACTGTGGCATCTTGCTATAATCTGATTTTTTCTCAGCTTCAACATGTCTTTTTATACCAAGTGCACAGGAAACTGGTGACTTTATGGTAAATTATGGAACTTTACAGAATAGGATGAGGATGGTGCATGAAATAATTTGCACAGCTTGCAGTGAGGACTGTGGGTGATCCACTCATCGGATTTTGGTGAACTTTTTTGGTTTTGTTTGGAATTTGCTGTTGAAGAAATGTACAATTGGAATTTTTTGTATATCTCTTACGGTTTTTGAGATAGAATTTGGATGTATCCTAATTTGCTTATTTGAGATGATGACAAGTGCTCCATCAGATAAAGTGCACCCTCAAGTACCTATCCGTTCCCATTATCAGAATTTCCGTAACTACGAGAGCAGTCCAGAAAGTAGTACCCGTTTACGCATATAGAAGGCGCCAATGATCCAAATGAAAGCATACGATGCAGATGTTGATACCAACATCTTAGCTTTGCTGAGGTCGAATTTTGAGTTCATTCAGTGCGTGGTTTGAGTTTTGTGAAGGGTTAAAATGGAAAAGAAGATAGAAAATCTCGCCAAATGCGAAGTGCGAGCCATCATCCGTTTTTTTGAATGCAGAAAGTGTCCGTCCCAGCGAAATTCATCGCAGAATTACGGAAGTTTACGGCACGGGAACTATGGATGTTTCATCTGTAAGGCGTTGGGTGGAAACTTCAAAAAAGGACGGGCTACTGTGCACAATGAACAGCGGTGAGGTCGCCCATCCCTTATCACCGAAGATCTCAAGAAACGTGTCAATGATTTCATCAGGCAAGATCGGCGCGTAAAACTTAGTGAAATTTCCCTGAAGTTTCACGAGCAGTGCTCCATGAAATCGTTACGGGCCATCTGAATTACATGAAAATTTGCGCAAGGTTGGTGCCCAAAATGCTTTCCGACGAGCACAAGAGCAATCACATGGGTTCAGCGTTGTCCTTCATGACTCGCTACGAGCAACACGGCGATGAATTCCTCGACCAAATTGTTACTGCAATGCAAGTCTTTGGAATGCAAGTCCTTGGAATGGCACCATCCACGATCTCCAACAAATCCGCGCAAGTTTAACTATGTGTCTTACGTGAGCGATCTTGGAGAGACGCGAGCGAGCGGACGAATTGAGAGGGAAAGGGCGCGAAGGAAAGAGAAGCGGACAGTGTGTCTTACGTGAGCGAAACATAAGAGCGAATTCAGTGCGGCGAGCTAAAGAGGTATTACAATGAGACCAGTCAGATTATTTTGTGTCAGTCATGCTATCTGTCGTTTTCTGCTAATGTAAACTCCTTGTGTAAAGTTATTACAAACGAAGAAGAAAAAATGGAATTGTATTTTATTTTAGTTTTTTATATTATTTTATTTCTTCGCATCAAGAAAACCTATCTAAAATCACAAAGGCATATTTGGAGGTTTGCTGGGGCTTAACCCTCTTTATTTGTGGAGAATTAATTAAGATAAATAAACTTCCCCTTTGAAAAGCCAAAACCGCCTTTGAAAAATTCCTGGAAACGGGCTTGATGCCACGCTACTCTATTCTAAATAAAGTTCTATTCTAAATAAATAAAAAACACTCTCCCCAGATCATCCAACTCAATATTGAAGTTTTTCAAGTACAAATTTAATTCTATTAACAATTTTCCAATTTCTATTTCACGTAATTAATTTTTAATTTCCATTCTCGATAGCTTAAAAGATGGTTATTTTAATGTTTATTCCTTTGATCCCACAGATATGGTCTTTTCTGTACGCAGGAAATCAAGTTTTCCTCGACCATCATGGCAGGCACCGCTTCGTTCGCGTGAAAAAAACAAACTGGTTTGTTCTCTTCGCGCCCGCCTCTTTGCCGCCTCAACCTCTCGCCGCTAGGATTCGCTCACGTAAGACACTCTCACAGAAATAATGCTCTTGATATTTTCGCTGCGATCCGCTTCGCTCCAAGTTCGCTCACGTAAGACACAGCGTAAGCAGTCACTTTCAACGAAAAAACTGATGGCTTCAGTCTTCAGTCTTCGCATTTGGCGGTATTTTCTATCTTCTTTTCCATTTTAAACTGTCACAAAACTCAAACCACGCACTGAATGAACTCGAAATTCAACCTCAGCAAAGCTAAGATATTGGTATTGATATATGCATCGTATGCTTTCATTTGGATCAGTGGCGCCATCGATATGCGTAAACGGGTACTACTTTCTGGACTGCCCTTTTACATTGGTATCCAAGATAGGAAGGTGCACATTGACTATTGACTCGCCCTGTGTACTGGTTTCCATAAATTATGGATTTTGCAGAATGAGATTCTTCTGCATATAAGATCAGCAACAAATTTAATAAGGCAATTCTATATGTAAACACCATTGCATCATTAATAAACGGGTGGCAGCAACACTGCTGACGGAACATACTAAAGGCTGTTTCACAATTAGCTTCAGCGGAACCACCAAAGAAGCGTGTACTAATGCTTCTGCATGATTTAACAACTTTCCGTTTTCCTTTCACATTTAACATCGGAAACACACCGTTGGGAAGGCTCATGCGTTGATTTTCGGTGACATGGTACTTAGAAAATGTTGAGGAAATTTATTTGATTCTTTTAAATCTTAGCGTAAGATTTTTTCATGCAATTTTGTTAATTTTTTATTTAATACAGTACGTTGGTAATAAATATTTTCTTATTTCTAGATGACTGTTTCTAATATTTTTTATTATACTGTTGGAATTATTTGATTGGTTTAAAAGGTGAATATGTTAATAGCATACTATACATTATTTGCATATTAATAATGAGTCTGTACTCAATGAACAGATTCGTTATTTCAGGGTCATTTTTTGATTTTGCTCTCCCTTGTTTGAACATTACGTAAACGTTTTGCTAATATTGGCTATTCTTCGGACCTTTTTCTTTTATATTAGCACAACGTGACAATTTTCTCAAGATGAGATGGTAGACATGATTTTCTATTACGGATCAAGCCAAGGAAATGAAGCAGAAGCATGTCGGGAGATATCTGACACATCGCCACCCATATAGAAGTGCATTGTGATGTATTGTCCAATGTTTCCGTGACACATGCTGTGTTACACAACGTCTTCGTCAAGGCCGATCAAGGGCAGTAGTAGATGCCGACACTACCACAACTAGCCTTTTTGCAGTAGTTGTTAATCCACACCCTAAGCTGGATGATATTGGGTGCTGCAAAGCTCTGTATGGGATGTTTTCCACAAGCACAAATTTCAACCATTCCATATTCATTGCCATCAATCTCTCCCGCAAAATGATGGTGATAGATGAATGGAGTACTGTAACTGGCACCTCTGTCAAATTGGTGATGATCCGCAGTTCACATCGAAGATAATTTGATCTGATGAGGCACAGTTTTCAATGAATAGGACTGTTAACAGATATAAATTACTTTAATGGGCAGACAGTAATCCACGTTGATTGCATGAAGTTTTTCATCAAGAAAATTGTCGAGTTAATGTGTGGTGCGGAATGTACAACATCAAGCTGATGGGGCTCGTATTCTACGACGGAACTCTCACAGGACTACGGCATCGAAACCTGATTCTCAATGGTGTTGTGTTCGATTTTCTTGATAAACTGCCCCTATCCGAATGGTCAACATGTTGGTTTCAGCAAGATGGAGCACCGCCTCAGTTTGCATATATTACATAGCAACGGCTGGATAGCACATTTCCATCACGTTGGATTGATAGATCTGGAACAGAACCTTGGCCACTACGATCGAGAGACCTCACACCATTAGACTTCTTCCTGTGGGGTTATGTGAAAAAAAAAGTTTACGACACACCACCAACAGGGGTAGATGACCTTTAGGAAAGGATTTTCGTAATTTTTTCCAGAAACAATTACGACTGATGTACAGAAATCGATTGTGACACCTGCTCATATGTACCTTGCAGCTGTTGGTCAGAACATTGAACACTTTCTTGATTAGGAAGAAAAATCTTTCGCTAAGATTTAAACGAACCAAATACATTTTTGTAAAAATCTCAACATTTCCTACCTACCATGTCATCAAATCATTTAATGAGCCTTTCCAGACTTTCTGAACACCCTGTATAATATGCCATGTCTTTGAACTGAAAAATTCCAATGGTACCATAGATCACGTGCTCCTAAACAGTTTCTACTAACCTCAACTCATATAAGTAATTCATGCATGATACAACGTTACGAGTTCGTAATATATTACACGCCATGTCTTTGCATTTTAAATTCCAATGTTACCATAGATTACATGCTCCTAAACCAAATTTTACAATACTCATTTCCAAAAAAGTTAGGACAGTGCAAAATATATAGAAAAAACAAAAAAGGATGATGTAACAAAACTTTCTCGCGAATACAAAATAGCAGATACGT
>JAHWFO010070962.1:184361-206465 GCA_023313115.1 Rhysida immarginata | reverse complement strand
GTGCTAAAAATTACAAAATTAAAAAATAATCAACTTTATAAAAACTTTATATGTATAAGAGCAAACTGGATATAAGAGCAAACTTTTTCCAGTTTTTGCTCTTATATCCAGCTTTGCTCTTATATCCAGTTCTGCTCTTATATCCAGTTTGCTCTTACATCTAGCTTTGCTCTTATATCCAGTATTGCCATGAAAATATTAATAAATTTTTCTTTGCTTCCAACGGATGGGCGTCACCATGTATGGCTCTCTTAGCCGAAATAATTTTTTGACCACGTAATCTTACTTTAGATGTACCCTTGCCCTGTTGTAATGAACTTTGACAATTCAAATTTCTTCTTTGGAAGTCGTGGATGTACATGTTCGTTGTGATCTGTGTGTTCTGCAAACCCGACATTCTGAATAGGGTTATTTACTACTTGGTAGTCTGTTCTTGCAATTGCGCTCTGCTCTCGATGTCTTAAAGCAAAATTTGGCTATTCATCAATTTGTCTGTTCTAGCAGTCCTCGTTTCTTCGGTTGACACGATCACCACGCGTTCACAACTTGCGTGCCACAGAAGTGTGCTGGCAAAACCAATACAGCACGGAGCGCAAAGACTGATTCCTGTTACTTTTCCAGTCTGTCTCAATAACTCCAATTATTTTCAGTTGGAGTAAAAAGAACACAATACGGTATTACTTTTGATGTGAATAATTGAGTTCATGTATGCTTTTTTACCATTATGTCTTCCTCTGTCACCTTTCCATTCTTTTTCAATTGTGTGCTCACTGTCCATTATCTCCAGTTCTTAATTATTTTTAAAGTTTTTAACCTCTAAGAACAATGAATTCTAAGAAAAGCCCGAACTTAGGGAATTCGATGAATTATTACAAATTCAATTTTGTTTTATAATTCTCATATGTGGATGGAACCATCATTCTTAATGAACCTACTTATATTGCACACTTTTCCTGATAACCCAGCATCTTTATTAAGTACCGAAAGGTGCTTTATGCTTTGGCCTTGTCCGACCGTCCGTCCGTCTGTCCGTAACTCGATTTTCTCGGACAGTATGAAAGATTTTAAAAATCTGTTTTCACCAATCGATAGATATGGGAAATGGCACGGACGAGTTCGAAGATGGTCGAAATCTGTACAGCGGCACGCGCTCGAATTGTACTATTGTGATACCCCCCCCCAAAAAAAAAATTTTTTCCATGTTAAGATATAGTAAGTAACATATCAAACCACTCGTAACGACGAGCCATGAACGAATATAACGTTATTAAATAGGGTTTAGCCAATTGATAAATTTAGTTTGAAATCGGTACAATTGCATTGGAGAAAAAGCGTAATAAGCATATAGGTTCGGCTCAGCACGTGCTCTAAACGTTAATGAAATGGTGTGCGCGCAGGATGCACGAGATTGACGATTATTGAAAGTGCAGAACGGACTCTAAATCAAAAGAATTTTATTATTCGTAGGGAGCTTATTATTTATTTATTACGATAACTTGAAAACGAATTAACTTTTTCACACTCTGAATTGTCTAGAAATCTTATGTGGATAATGCAGATGATTAACTTGAGAATAAAATAAAACTCTTTTTCCACAACGAAACAGGAAATGAACAAAAAGAAAAAGACCGAAAATAAAATGAAAAAATACAACCTGAGTCTGTAAGCGCTTTTCGAAAGCTTTGCTTTCATCATTCAGCAGCCAAGGAGCACCTCGAGAGAACTTGAGAGAACTGACTTGGAGTAGAACATGCTGAATATTTATAACGAACAGAAGCCAATCAAGACAAAAAGATCCAACTGAATTTTAATGATTGGGTAAGTGCGTCGCCCATTTGATCAATGGTGATTCGCTAATAGGACCCCTATCTAAGTTGAGTAATAATTTTTCATCTGTTTTTTGAATGGCTAAGCTTTCGAAGGCGTCCAGAAGGTGTTTCTTGTTTATTGACTCAATAAGTTTTACATTGCTTAATAAAAATTCATGCCCGGTATCTAGCGAGTGTTTGGCTATGGATGACTGATTCCCTCTACCATATCTTGTGTGTCTCATGTGTTCTTCAAATCTTGTTTCTATATTCCGGCAAGTTTGTCCTTTGTATCTCATGGGGCATTGCGAACATCTAGCTTCATATATTCCTGATTTCTGTAGTGGTGGAATCGGGTCTTTTGGATTAGGTAATAAATGCCTGGTCTGGTTGGGATTGCTAAAAGATAAAGAAATATTAAAAGATTTAAAGACAGAATTGAGACCTTTGATTAAAGATTTATTGTAAGGTAAGGATATGACTCTCCCTCTATTTTTAGTCCGGTTGAGGGTAGTGATTTCGTCCATGAACTTTTTTAACTTCCTCTTCCTTACCTGAACAGTATCAAAGTGATCTTATTTCCATTGTGATCACTTCGCGTTGCCTCGCTCACTTTCACTGCTTTCGTTTTCATAAATTTCGCAATAATGGCCGACAATGAAAGCATATCCCACCTCGAAGTCCGTTTCCAATGCGGTTTATAGTTTTGCAATGAATCTGAAGGCACAGAACAGGTCAAGATACACGGTAGGGGCGAAGGAGCTGAAGATAAAAGCGAAGATTGTTTTATATATTTTAATTTTTTAATTTTCCTCTTAAGTTTCGAATTTTCTTTAAAGTTTCGTTTTATCGTACGTGCACTCTCGTACGTAGATTTTTTAACACTCTCGTATTTATTGTCATAAAGGAATTAATGCATTGAAACTTAATAAATCCCCATCAGATTATAATAATGGACAATAAAAATAAATAATTACGATTAAAACAGAAAGTTTGAAAGCGTAACGAGTTTCTGTGGCGGTTACATCTTATTTACTGATCGGGCTGTTATCTCGTTGCCCTTGGCGCTATCAAAAAATTTCATGAGCGGGTGAATAGAGCGGTCGCGATCAGGGGTAAACGATCACGTGATTGAAAATGAGCGCTCGAGAGTTTTTAGAAGCACCCTAAACATCCCTTTCTTTTAAAGTTTCCCTTGCCCTTGAAGTAGCTCTTATACCTTCCCGCTTCATAAGAAGCTTGTTCAGATATTTCCATTGACTAGATAGCTTTTTAATTTTTGTTGCCAATTCTCTATGATCATTACTCGTTCTTTCGCTTTTCTTTCCAAACACACAAATTTTCTCCAGTTTTTAGGGGACTCAAGGGAAACCCGAGTAACTTCTTTGCCTCCTTGATAAACTCTGCCTTTCATTGCGTCTATTTCCTTTCATTGCATCATTAATTTATGCTCGTTTTTAATAATAATAAAATGTTTTCTGGATATTTTATGAAAACGTTTGAATCAACTGTGCTACGAAATCAGGTTGGTGACACCCGGTGTTGCTCGGACACTTTTTTGATTAAATTCTGCAATATCTGAATGTCAATATACAGTTAAATGAAAACATGAAAATGCACAGAAATAAGACAGTAAAAATTCGTAATGAAAATTCTAAAAACAATGCTTAGGGTTACTTACTACTTGGTAACCAGTTGTTGCAATTCGCACTCTACTCTCGATGTCTTCAAGCAAAATTGGCCATTTATCACTTTGTGTAGTCAGCAGTCGCAGTTTCTTCTGTTGATACGCTTGCATCTTCGACTGCCGCCTGGGAACTTCGATGAGTACTTGATCAGTCACCAATTGCTCATTTTGTCAGTTGTAAGGTAACTCTTTTATCTCTTGTTAGTGCTCATTTTAAAGATTTTCAAGATAATGTTTAGTTCTGAGAATTATCATTTCTATGAAAAGCCCGAACAACAGGAATTCTATGCATTGTTACTAACCGAACCTTATTTATAAAGCACAAATTTGCCGTACATTGTTGGTCATGAGAAACTTTCTTATAAATATGCAGTGCCGTCATCATGAATATCAACTTATTATTATTATTTTGACGAATTCTGATATAGCCAGTGAGCTTCCTCATGCTTTGAAGATCAAGTGTGCAAAGTTTTATCAAGATCGGAATAAAACTGCCACATCTGGGAAACCCAAGTCTCAAACAATAAAACATCCTCAATGAAGGTCATTTTCCTGAACGTGCGTTCTCTTGGTTCCTCTTTCAAGTAATCGGTATTATCATCATTTATTACCCTGTACAGTCCGGATATCCTGTTACTTTATGAAGTAAAACTTGCCATCACACAAGAGCGCTATGATCTTACGGGCCTTTGCAGTCAATACACAAATGCACAATTCTGCATCAATTCTTCGACACCAAATGGGAAAGGGGTTGCTACGATCATTTTGAATCCCTCCATTTCGGTTTCTAACTGTGTATATGATTGCGAGTGCAGGGTAATTTTATTGGACATTTCAACATCTGGTGTCATGTTCCGATTGTTTACTGTATATGCACCGTGTAGAACACCAAAGAAACCCACGTCTTTTAGTAAATTAAAAAACTTCGTGTGTTCAACTTTGCCTGTATTAATTGCTGGTGATTTGAACTGCCATCCAGACGACAACATCTTTTCGTCTGGTCTTGTGTATTATTTGTGGCAGCAAAATGCATTGTTCGACTTATGGACACACTGTCCACATAGCAACCAGCCTGGGTCTACCTTCCACCAAGGGCCCACTATATCATCAAGATTGGACCTTTTTCTTGTTGGCAATGCATTTGCTGGTTCGCCGGGTAAAATGGAGGTAATTCCGTTTTCATTCTCCGACCACAGTGCCATCGTGTTGTCATGTTATCCTCCATTTCCAGCATCATCTGCAGGTTCTGTAGTCCATCCCAATTGCTTTTTGAATGTTTCTCTGCTCGACGAAGAAGAATACAAGGGAATGTTTGCTCAGTTTGTTAAAAAACATCTTCATAACGTGCCTCCTCTTCGTCGACGACGTCGTCTCTTCTCATGTTGCAAGAGTTCCTTCGTCTCTTTCAAGTTTCTCCCCAGAGGAAGAGTTCGAGATGGAGATACGTCAGGTGAAGATCGAGATCAATGCTCTAATAATCCGTAAGGCTGCCGGCGCAGCGCTCAGGGCCAATCTTTCCTGGGCAACTGATGTCAGGAATTTATCATCAGCAGCGTTTGCCGACGAAAGACGACGTTGCCAACAAAAAAAAATGTCATCGTTTGGTGGTGGAAAATGGGGAAGTGAATTGTGACCACGACATCTTGTCAGCCTTATACGCCTATTTTTCATCCTTTTTTTAAAAACCCAATCATTCCATCTGACGACAAGAAGCAGTGGATTGAGGCACACAGACCTTTTTCTGAGGATGCTGACTCGTCTAGCTCTCGTTCCTTTACCGAAGACGAAGTAAAGAAGTTCCTGTCAGTGAACGGCCGTTATCAGTGCAGCCCAGGTGTGGATGGCATTCCATATTCATTCTATAATGCTACATGGAAACTTCCTGGGCCTTTCCTGATACAAGTATTTAATTGGATCATTAAAGACCTGTCTTCCATCATATCAGATTTCACCATAAGGAAAAGCATTCTAATCCCCAAGGTGCCAAATCCAGAGCTTATTACCCTGTGGAGGTCAATAACCCTCCTCAAAACGGACTACAACGTCTTCACTGGTGTATTTCAACGGTGACTAGACTCTTCGCAGAAGAATTTATCAACCCCAGACAATCCTGCTCAATTTCATCACGCAGGGTGTCCAATAATCTAATCACTACCCAGTGTATGATGGAAAAGGCGTGTGCTCGTCATCAAACTCTTGCCATTTTTAACCTTGATTAGGAAAAGGCTTTCCATAAAGTGAAACACGAGTTCCTCTTCGAAGTTTTACGACACCTTCGTCTGTGGGCTTTTCCACGACTATTTCCAGACTGTGTACTTCAGCCAAATCATGTGTGGAGATTAATGTTTCCACATCTACTACCTTCAACTTGTTTAAAGGTGTTAGGCAGGGGTGTCCTCTTTCCCCCTTGCGATATCTCTTTTATTTGGAACCATTCTTACAATACTTAAATCAGCACCAAGATGTTCGAGGATACGATCTTCCATTTGCATCAATAATCAACTGTCGCTAGCGTATGCAGATGACGTGGTGCTGTTTGCGTCAGAGGTATATTCTTTGAGCATCATCTTTAAAGAAACGTTTGATGACTTTAGTTCTTCGACGGGGAGCACCATCAACCTCGTCAAGCCTAAAGGAATTGCTATTGGGATTTGGACCACAGACTATCTTAATAATTTCCCAATATCATGGTGTGGCCAAATTACGGGGCTAGGTTATGTGTTCTTCTTTAAACCGAATATAGAATTTATACACTGGCAACAAGTGATTGAAAAGTGCATTTCTTGCCTTGACCAAAACTTCCGGTTTTCAACATTAATGTTTGTCAAGGTGAGATACATCAAGAGTCTTATGCTTCCCGTTTTAACATCCAAGTGCCTATTCACCTTGCCTTCGTATAAACTTTTCATGAAACTGCATAGTGCAATTTTGAATTACAGAATATATGGACACATTAAAATAAAAGTTAGCTGCAAAAACAACTCCTGAAGAGATACAAAACATGCACTCAGCACAAACAACAGAACAAGTTATTCGCAAACAATGAGAAGACATTCCATAAGCAGTTTGGGGCTCAGACTGCCTGCTCAGCAAAGTCATCCATTAAGAGCAGCCTTATTTTTATTCCCTTTGAGAGAGGAGGGTTAAGTTTACCCGATATTAAGCGCTATCTCATAGCTGTTAGATTGGCTGCTATGATACGGGTATTTCTTTGCCCTCTAAGGGTGAAATTTTTCTTTTTACACCTAAGATTTTTCTTCAAGGTGAATAGTCTCCCACTACCTTTTTTAAAGAGCTCAAACAAAATTAGAGGAAACATCTTGATTAAACATTAATAGATTGTATGCATTCAATTTTGCAGATAAGAAAAGAAGACAACAAGATATAAAATAAAATGTTTGATTTTCATTTGTAAAAAAATTCTCAAAGAAATAATATGACTTAAATACAATAAGTTTGGTGGTAACTTATTCATAGAAAAGAGAGAAGTAATAACCAAGGTTGTAAAAGTAATATGAAGAAGTTCAGAAACAACATTTTAATGTTTTTAATTCCCCAGAAAGCCTCAAAGACAATCAATTGTCTATGCCATAAATCATTATTGTAGCACCGGAAAGAGTGCCCAAAAAGGATATTATTCAAAATCTCAAAACGATCAAGAATAATGACTACAAGTAAGCATTTGCAATCTCTAACAACTCAATATTAGATACTGAATAAGGCATGTAAAACTTTTGTGTAGCCAACACAGTTAAGCTGAAAATGAATAGATTTAATAGGCTGGGGCTCAGACTAGCCATATTAAATCACAGAAAGAATGCTGGAAAACAATCCTGACCAGCAGAGACAAAATAACATAAGTAGTTTTTAGAACTCATTCACAAGAAATTGGCTCGAAGCAAAAAGATTTAAAATGGCTTGAAGACTCTATGTCATCTAAATCAAGCAAATAAGAAATAAATCGCAACAAATTGTTTGGACTACCCTCCCTACCACTACATAAACCAGCACAGGAGCAAAAATTAATTAAAAGTAAACCCTCCTAAAATTACTTAAAAGATAATTTCAAATTACAGTTTGCAAATGGAAGAATAGAAATTTACATGAATGACATAAAATCAAATTAATTTAGAAAGGTTGAAAGTGTCCAAATAGATCATAATCATTGCCCCAATGGGGTAAAATTGGCACACTACAGCATTGAGTTACAAGGTACCATTGCTGAGAAACAGTAATTGAGGATTACTTCCATAGAAGAGATAATTTGGCAAAGCCAACAGAATCTGAAGCCAATTTCTTACATATCCTGGGATTAGAGAAATATTAAGAACAAGCAACTATTATCTTAGGAGAATCATACAGAGTTGAAGGAAGAGGGTAACTGAAGTGGCCAAGTATGATGGAATTTCACGACTGACACAGAAGAACTGTTCACGTAGAGGAATGGCAGAGTAGTGAAAATTTCTTTTCAGCAATTGAATTTATACTTTTGAAGCAACAATCTGATGGCACGTGATGACAATAGGCAGTCACTTCTTAGCAGCATATGTATGTAAATAAAAGAACAGATGAAAATATCTTCAAAAATTAAATATGAAACTATCATTGTTAACCAATTTAAAAGAATTCTAAATTGCCATAAAAAATTCAATTCCTCAAAAGAAAATAGTTAAACACAAAAAATATATGTACATAGATATTGTAGCATAACAAAATATTATATTAGCTTCACTTTGTTTTTTTTCTGCTTATAGTTAAAAAAAAATTTTCTACCTAATATTAAAGTCTTTTATTATTTTCTTTCATTTCTTTAAACTCGCGATTGTTGCGTTTTGGCTAATCTTCTCGTTAATTAATTTTATTTAATTGTTATCGCTTGGGTTTATTATGACGCATTTTATTCGTCGCTCGGGACAAATTCGTGTACGCTCGGTTTTGATTTTTTTTGAGGCGTTGGGTTTTGGGGAATAATTGAGGCAGTCTTGCTCTTGCCCTTGGTGGTGTCGACTTCTAAGATAGTGGAGTCAGCCTTCGTTTGTTTTTCACCATGGGTTGAAGGGATTACTTTCCTTTTTTTGTTCTTTAGAGTTGTTGAACTAGGTTAGTGGAAGTGTCATTGTTCAGTGACAGTCGCCTCATGTGTGCCCACATAATTAGAAGAATTTTCCCTTCGTCCGCAACGTCGGGATAAAGCAAGGGTAGCCATGGGTTGATAATTTTCCAACCTTTGCTGAACCTTTTCTTCCTGTGCTTTGGCATGTAGTTTTTCTTGCGTGGTTGATGAACATTGACCTGGATCTTTTACTAGAAGAAGGAGTCATCCCGTTCCAGAGTTAATAGATGCCATTTTTCGATTTTACAATGGAGCGGCGAATTTCCCTCGTAATTTCAAAAAGTCTTAATCATCTTAACCTTTACGATTAATTGTTGTTTATCTTTATCAAGCATATTTTACCTTTATCAAGCATATTTTACCTTTCATCATCTTCTCGTTTGGAACCATTTGCCTTGATGTTGATTAATTTGCGCTCTATCGCCAAATTTGACTAGACTCTTCCCGACATTGTTCACGACTTAATGCTAGTTGCAAATTTTATTCTCATACATGAAATTCTTTGGCACTCAGTGAATTGAGTGATGTATCATCCATCTTGTCTTCTGGAACCCCCCTTATGATTCATTTAATCCGAGGTCTTCCTATTAAATCAATTTTGTCGACCGTTGGTGACTTTAATATGAATTCTACTTAATTGTCAATTTAAGTCTGTTGTGTTTTTTTTCTTTGATGTTTGCTTTATTTATTAATACTATTTTTTTATGTACTTTTTAGTCTTCACTGCTCCTTCAGTTCTTTTGTGTTTTAATTATCGACCGCTTCCATGAGTCCCTCTGATATTCATTTTTTTTGTTGTTGTCTTAATCGTGCTTGTAAGTCCTGTTTATCGTACTTGTCTTTTACTTCCTTTTTTTGAGGTTCTCGTGTAACGCATTTTAAGTGTTGATATTTTTTATATTGTAATATGTGAATGTCCTTATTCTTTATTTTTCTTTCTCTTTAGGTGAGGCTTTTCCAGAGGCAAGGGGTGCAGTTGTTATTTTATTTTTTTTGTAGATTTAATTTTTTTTTCATTTTAGTGCTTTACTTTTTTCCTTTGATTTAGTTTTTTATTTACAATCAAAAAATTCTATTTGCTATTTTTGTCCAATTATATCATTTCTAGTTTAAGTTTTTTTCAACTATAACGCATAACATTAAGTGAAGGTTTCCATCTAGAGTTTTCGCGACCTGAATGGCTGTAACATGTGTTTCCCCAGTTGAACTCGAGCTTCTAGTTTGCTTCGGCACGACATTTGCTTCAAATGTTGATCTCGATTAATCGGCTAGTTCGTGTCTAGTCAATTAGTGGGATTTTTTTTATTTTCAAAAATTGTTTAATCCAAGATTTTTTTGTATTAATTTTTTATTTTTTTCTATTTCTTTTCCAAATAATTAGTTACTTTTAGAACTTTTAGTGTTTGGGGAACTCATAATCATAGTTTCGTCATCTGTAGAAGTCCCTGGTGGTTAAAAGCTCCACTACTAGCAGTTTGAGAGCTCTTCCTCCTGTCAGTTTTATCAATCTTCTTTGATCTCACTGTAGTGCGTGACGTCATTCGTTGTTCATCCTAGGCTCAGCACATTAAGCAACTGTTTGTCCTGGTTTTTTTTTTTGTTTATTTTTTTAAAATTTTTTTTCCTTTCTCTTCCCGTTTATATTTGGAATTCTTCATCTAATTTAATAGTTCAATATTATCTTAATATTTAAAAGGTCTTTATCACCATTACTTTACCTTTAACGAAATTTAGTTTTTTTTGGAGTTCTATTAAATCGATAAAAATTAATGGGAGCCATACCATAGTCTTAAAAGAGAGGAAATATTATTTCTTAATCATTTTGCTATTAACTTTTCTTGAGACTAGCAGAGGTAGGGTTTTTTTTCTTTGCTGTAGGTTGAACGTGTCAAAAGAGAACTTTCTTTTCTGCACGTTACAATTGTAACGGGTTTTTAAATTGTAGTCAACTACGTGAGGCTTCCCGCACAGAGACCTCCTAACATAAGAACCTGTAGACGAGAAAAGAACAACGGGGTAGCTACTAGCAAAGGTCAACAACAATCATAAGAAGAGTTCTCATTTCAAATGACAAAGTTCAGGGGTTTGTTTCTCAACATTCTTTCGCTGGAGATCTTCAATCGTGGATTTCATTAATATTTTGCGCCAAGTTCAATCGAAGCCCAAAGGACCAGTGGGTGCATGAATAGCCCAAGTTCAATCGCACAGCCTAAAATCTGATGCAAAAAAATAGCCGAGGCTTTATTTCAAAAGAAAAGAACAGATAAGCATACATGAAATTTTCGTTTACACCAATTTATCTGCGTTATCTATAAAAGTCTCCAAAGGTAAAGCGTTTTTTATTTAGAAGTCTAGCTCATATTGTTAGTACGTAATTAGAACAGTCTATCGTCGATGAAGCTTTGCTTCCCTTCTTTTCTTTCCCAGGTAAGCACACACTGTATCCAAACCTCATTGGCATAACATATTTCTTATTATATACCCATATTTTCTTCAACCGTTTTTTTTCTCTAGTTTTTCTTCAAGATCAGGATCTAAGGCTTTCCTCCAGAATCGACGCGGAGTCTTCGTTTTCATTTCTTCCCTTCTTCGAAACAATCCTCAAAAGGTCCGTTCCTCACGATCGATATCAAATTTTTCGATATGGAAGATTGCTTTATCGTCTCGGGCATTCAGAAAAGAAAAAAAATTCAAAATCTAATAGAAATACTTACTTACTTACTTACTTACTTTCTTACTTACTTACTTACTTTTCAAACCCGCTTATCCGTTAGGGTCGCGGGGGCAGCAGCCCTATGGAGGATCTCCAGCGATCGCGATCTTCCGCCATCAGGCGCATGCCCTCCCTGGTAATATCCAAGCGACTCGAACCCAGATTCTCCATGTAGTCTAGCCATCTGGTTCTAGGCCGACCCCTTGGTCTCTTACCCACCGGCTTGGAAAATAACAACTGCCTAGGAAGACTAGTTTGCGGCATCCGTATCACGTGGCCATACCAGCGCAACTGAGATCTCTCAATGCGGAGAAGTAGCGGCTCAACACCTAAAGATTCCCTTATTGTGCTGCTGTACACTCTATCTAGTAGGGTAACACCTGCCACACCTCTCAGGAATCTCATTTCGGCCGCTTGTACACGCGATCGCACTCTTTCGGTCATTACCCAAGCCTCATGACCATAGGTGAGAATGGGGACAAAGATAGATTTGAAGACGGAGAGCTTGGCTTTGTTACCCAGCTCTCGTTTCGTTACCACGGATCGCCACAGTTCACGTCTGACACAGCTTGCTGCACCGATCCGAGCATCCAATTCTTTCTCCTGCCGTCCATCACTCGTGAATGCAATCCCGAGATACTTGAACTTCTCCACCTGTCTCAATGAGGCTCCCCTAACATGGAGAGCGCACTGAGCAGGCTGTCTTGAAAGAACCAGAACTTCGGTTTTAGCCACACTGATCTTCATCCCAGCTTCTTCACATTTGGCTGCAAACCGGTCTAGTGCATGCTGAAGGTTCGTGCGAGAAGACCCAAGCAGGACAAGGTCGTCCGCAAACAGCAACCTCTCCACCAGGCAGTCGCCCACACAAACACGCTCATCGCCTCGGCTGCCCCTGTCTATCTAGTCCATAAAGATAATGAACAAGATGGGCGACAGTACGCACCCTTGGTGGAGTCCAACACCCACGGTGAACGGTCTTGACTTAATGCCATTTATCCGGACACACATCTCAGAGTTTTCATACAGAGACATGATAGCAACCAGTAATTGCCCATCCACTCCATACTCTTGCAACACTTGCCAGAGCTTCTCCCGAGGAACTCTGTCATATGCTTTTTCGAGGTCCACAAAGCAAGCGTAGACCTCTTTTGCATACTCCCAGGATTTCTCAAAGATTTGCCTTAGAGCAAAGATGTGATCCGTCGTGCTTCGGCCAGGTCGGAAACCACACTGCTCCCCCGACAGTTTGGAGTCGACTATTTCCCGACTTCTCTTCTCCAGACACTTAGCGTACACTTTCCCAGGAATGCTGAGCAAAGAGATGCCTCGATAGTTGTTGCAATCTCTCTGATCTCCCTTTTTGAAGATAGGGATCACAATTCCTGTCTGCCATTGCTTAGGGGCCTGTCCAGATATCCAAGCAACCTGACACACTCGAGTCAGCCACAGGATACCATCCTGATTTAAGGCCTTTAACATCTCGGACCGGATTTCATCATCCCCTGCAGCTTTGCCAGTCTTCAGGGACTTAATTGCCCATCTGACTTCTGTTTCAGTGATACTACCGTGACTATTCTCCGCTCCAAGGTGCACCTCGTATGCCTCAGTTGTTGTATTCCTTCCACCTATGCAATACGCTCTCCTCCGTTTTCAGAAGCCTCCCATCTGAACTCTTAATAGTTTGTGATGAAAGAGACTTCTTTCCACGGAGGCGGCGCACGGTCTGCCAGAACACCTTGTTTGCCGAACCATAGTCTGCCTCCAATTTCTCCCCGAACTTCTCCCAGACCTTGGCTTTAGCTGTTGATACTGTCTTTGCTGCTGCTTTTCGCGCCTCAGTGTACCGCACTCGACTCGAAGTTGACTTATTTGCAAGCCATAGCAAATAGGCTTTCTTCTTTGCCTTGACAGCTTCTTGGAATTCACCGTTCCACCATGCAGTCCTTTTCTCACCGCCCTGCGCCACACTCAGCCGCTTACGACCACAGCACAAAGCAGCCGAAGTAATCACAGCAGTTTTAAACAACTGCCACTCCTCTTCAACAGTACCACGATCACTGGGTAGTTCTTTGAAACTTGAAGATATGCTATCTGCAAAGGTCTTCCTCACAGCTCTATCCTCCAGTGCCTCCCATTTGATGCGCCAAGTTTGTCTGAACCTAGTATTTCGCTTGGTTGGCATGGATTCAGAGAACCGCAAAGTGCAGACAACAAGGTGGTGATCAGTTGATAGTTCTGCCCCTCTTCTCACACGAGTATCCAACACTGATCGGAATAAGTCAGCTGAAACGACTACAAAATCAATCAGTGACTTCTGGTCCATTGCATTCCTGTACCAGGTATACTTATGGACATCCCTGTGCTGGAAGAAGGTGTTTGTGATGGAAAGTCCATTGTTGCAACAGAGATCCAACAAGCACCTCCCATTCGCATTTAAATCGGGGTCACCATTCCTCCCAATCACGCCCCTCCACGTTTGATCATCAGCCCCTACGTGTGCATTGAAGTCGCCCATCAGGATGACAGAATCTGCACTCCCTCTCCTGCTAAGAACAGCATCAACTTCATCTAGAAAAAGTGGGTACTCTGTGACTGCATTCGGAGCATATGCAACGAATAGAGAGAGACCGTTTCCCTATCTGAAGCCTCAGGAGACACAGTCTTCCACCTAAGGGGGTCCAATCTGCAACATAATCTGCCAGCCGGAGACTTGTGAGTATCCCCACTCCCGCCTGGGCAGTCATGTTAGGGTTGACACCAGAGTAGAAAAGCTTTCACCCTCCTTCTAAGTCCACAGTTCCAGAACCTGGATGTTTCGTAGAGGTAATACCTATGATATCCAGTCGATACCGTTTGGCTTCCTCCACTAACTCTGATTCCTTTCCTGTCATGGAGAATACGTTCCAAGTGCCGATTGACAGCACCCGATCCCGTTGTCGCTTTACCAGTTTCTCCTCCTGGGTAAAGGCATGCGCTGTCCCCGACCGCATAGCGAGTGCACTGGTGGGGCTTCTCGGAGGCATTGCTCCGAGATAACAGCCGGGAGACTGTCGACTATTTTTCGAACGAGAGCCTCTGCCTAACTCCCGAACGCGGGTGACTTTAACCTGCGCCACACCCGATGCAGTATGAGTTCTCTCATTTGTCAACATCATGAGATATATGTTTGTTTGGATACTCTTCGTCTCACTTCTCAACCATGACCTTTCTGGTAAGGGTGACCCTAAGGTAGCCGTGCTATAACCAGCTTAGCTCACAGAATCCCTGAAGCACCCAAACCCTTGACCCACGGTAAGGGGGCATCCACTCAGGGCATCCACGGTAAGGGGGCATCCACTCCAATCTAATAGAAATAACCTTTCAAAAAAATTAAGGCTTAAAGAAAACAAACAGGGCAAAAACATAAAGTATAATTATAGTTCAATCATCACAATTGGATCTCTTTCAACACACTCCATGTCCATTGTGTTGCGCGAGAAATTATATCGTTTTTGTACTTTCATTCGAAATCGATTTGTTCAGGATATCACGGACGCGGTTACATCTGATTTACATCTTATTACTAGGTTATAGTTTTCTCTTTTTTTTGAGGTACGCGTCAGCCCATTTAATTAACAAGGAGTGCACAAAGGTAATTTTTACAGTTATTCTCTTTTCTTTTTCAAAGGAGTGCGTAAGAGAAAAGGGGGGGGGGGAGGAAAGAAGACAGATAGAAACAAGCTAATAATACTAAGAAGGGAGGGATTCAACAGAAGGGTATGAGGTTAGTGGGGACTTACTGCACCAAAATATTCGCCGGCACATCTTGGCGGTTCCTTAGGGTGTCCCATATTCGCGGATTCGAAATTATCTTGCGTCAGTTTCTTTTTCTCTGGACGCGATGATTTTCGAGCCTGTTTTCTCGTCTCATCGCATAGTTTAGTTTTTTATCCATATAAACTCTCTGATCTCTGTAAGTAAAAGGTTATAAAATTAACAAAATGTTTACAACAAAATCATGGCCCACAAACATAACATAGTACCGAATCGCAGAGATTTTTGGCTAGATCATCCAACTCTTAGGGACCAGATTGTGTGTTCTAAACATCGGTGTTCTTTCTCTCGCAGTCGTCACATCACCGGTATTCTCTCGATTCCGCGACGCGCGTCCAGTTCATTTTTTCTTTCTGATGACAGGATGATCAATAATTTGTGTTTTATCTTTGTAGAAATCAAAACAGGTGGCCACGCTTTCACCAACTCTTCTAGAAAGGCAAACGCGATCATTTTCTTATGTTATGATCGTGTGCCAATCTTTCACCAATAAAAAAAAGACTCTTCCCCATCTTCTGCTGTTGTCAACAGCAACACAATTTATGTGTAGAATGAACGTCGCTATAAAACTTAATTAATTTTCTAGCCTTTGCTAGCATTGTTAAAGCAACGCATTGTTTTTTTTTTTTAACGAACTTGGCAGGAGGGACAATTCGTCTTAGACGTCATTTCAGTTTCGTCGTAATATAGGAAAAGGAACATACCCGTGAAATCTCTTATCTATGATTTTTTCTAATGGGAGTGGGAGAGAAGGTGTAAACGAGGAAGGAGACAGCTGACACTTAGGAGAAAATTGAAGAAATCTGTTTACTAGAATTGTAAAAGAGTGTATACACATAACAAAAGTAATATAAGGAATTTATTAAATTCAAATTCCAATACTGAATCATTAGGAATTATTAAAATCTCAATGAAAAGACAATATGTCAGGAATAAAGTTTTTCTTAATATTCAATGAAGGGTCTGAAAGATGAGAAAAAGCATTTAAATACTTATTACTCAAGCATAAATAGACAAATCTTTGTTCAAAAAGGTAAGAATTATAGATGAATAAATTGAAAATGAGTTAAAGTAATTTAAAATTACTAAAATATTTAGGAAAATTTTAATTATCAGGATCTCATTGTAAATAAAAATTAGTCAAGGTAACATTAAGAATTAATCGGGAAATCAGTGAAAAATGAAGAATTATTCATAGTCATGGTATGGTGAATTAGACGGGGTATTATGAATTAGTCGGGGATTATAAAATAGTCAGGGAATTATGAATTAGTCGAGGTATTTGAATTAGTCCGCCGATTTATGATTAAAGAAATACACTAATGTGATGGAAAAAAAATTGAACATCACACTTGCATATTGTTGGTGCATCGCGTATTGATACCATTGTTGATACGTATTATTGCATAAACTTTTCCTTGCATTGTTGGTTATGAGATATACAGGGTCTTTATAATTAAAGTTACATTTTGACACGGCCATAAAATAAAACTACTAGACCAAAAGCTATTATACTTGGTAAAATTATACAAGAGGGCATGGGAAGTTCATACCCACCAAAAAAAAAAAAAAAAATTAGTTCAAAAGGTCACCACCAGCATAGAATGGTGCTTTATGCAATATTCTAATACGAAATTAGAAACGAAGACACAGATTAACAAGTCTTTAATCGTTTCTAAAATTAGTTATATGACTAAAATTATTTTTAGTAACGATTAAAGACTTGTTAACCTGTGTCTTCGTGTCTAATTTCGTATACGAATATTGCAGAGAGCGCCATTCCATACTGGTGTTGACCTTTTGACTAATTTTTTTTTTGGTGGATATGAACTTCAATGTCCTCTTGTATAATATTACCAAGTATTATAGCTTTTGGTCCAGTAGTTTTTTTATGGCCATGTCAAAATGTAACTTTAATTATAAAGACCCTGTATATTGTTGGTCCGTGCAGGGTGTTTGTGATTTGCATGTTGATACTTTAGACTCAAGTTTTTCTTGCCCTTGACGTAGAAGCTCTTGCTCTATTCGAGTTGTTCAAATGTTTCAAATGCCCGTTTAGCTCTCTCTGTTTTAGTTGCAGAATTTCTCTGACCAGTACTCGTTCTTTCCTATTCAGACCCATATATTTTTGCCAGTCGTCTGGACGTTTGATAAGGATCTCAAGGGAGACACGCGTGACTTCTTTGCCTCATCAATAGATGTTGCCTTATTGATATTCTGTCACTGCAACATCATTTTCTGCTCATTATTAATAATTCTTAGAAACGAACGTTCAATCATCGCATTATCAGCTTCTCACTTTCCAAAATATACCCATTCCCACAGAATATAGTCAAAATGTATATTTATGAAATGTTTGAATCAGATGTGCTACCAAATAAGCTAGGTGATAACCACAGCATGACTCGTAATTTTTTTTTTTTTGGATTACATCCTGCAATATCTTAAACAAACGCGAAAACGCTTAGAATTAATACAGATACAGTAAAAATTCTTAATGAACATTCAAAAAAAATCTTTTTTAAAGGCTCACAATCGATGGACCTCTCCAAGGATGCCACTGCTAGTTTGAATAATTTCTTACTCATGTAATCTTACTTTAGATGTACACTTTATGTTGTTGCAATTCACACTCTTCCTTGATGTCGTGAAGAAAAACTTGGCCATTCATCACTTTGTATAGTCTAGTGATCGCTGTATCTTCTATTTACTTGCTTACCATTTGCTCAATACAGCACGGAGCTAAAGGATTGCTTCCTCTGTCGTCTTTCGACTCTTTCTCAATAGTCTGCTAATTGTCCATTATCTCCAGTTACTGATCGTTTTTAAAGATTTTATAGAAATTGTTAAGTACTAATAATTCTCTATTCGAAGAAAAGCCTGAATAACAGGAATTCTATGCATTGTTACAAATTGAAACTTATCTATATTGCAATTACTTTGCCTTGCACTGTTGGTTATGAGATATTTCTCATTAATATGCCCTGCCAGAACCATGAATATTGATTTTTTCTGGATAATTATTATTTTTCGGAAATCTGAGGTAGACAGTGACCTTCTTCCTGCTTTGAAGGTCAAGTATGCAAAATTTCATCAAGATCTTAATAAAATTGCAGATTTGTATAAAAAACAAACATACAAACTCTCATACCCACAAACAAACATCCTTCTTTAGATATATAGGAGACTAGCAGAGGTACCCGGCGATGCCCGGGATTATTACACTTATAGGTAAACAGAACAATCTCAAAAAATTAAAATGTAACTCCCAAGTGGTTAAATAATAACTCAATATAACAGAGCAAAGGGACCATCCATTCTACGAAAAATAGGAAAAACAGGATTTCTAGGCGATATACCGGGACTTTATCTAAACTTTTCTTGATTTGCCTCACCACTGCGGAGCATCACCAGATACTTTAGACTCAAGTTTTTTTTTGCCCTTGACGCAGAAGTTCTTTTACGCTCTTGCTCTATTCGAAACTTCCGTTGTTCAGATGTTTCTATTGCCCGTATAGTTCTTTCTCTTTTAGCTGCAGAGTTTCTCTGACCAATACTCGTTTCTTCCTTTCCATACACATAAGTTATTGCCAGTCATCTGGATGTTTGATAGGGAGCTCTAAGTAGACACGTGTGACTCTGTTTCCTCCTCAATAGATGCTGTGTTATTTATGTCCTGCCACTGCATCATCATTTTATGTTCATTATTAATAATTCTTGAAAATGAATGTTCAATCATCGCATTATCATCATATCAGTTACAAAAATATTCACATTCACACAGAATATAGTAAAAATGTATTTTTATGCAATGTTTGGATCTGTTGTGCTACCTAATGAGCTCGGTGATAACCCCGGCGTGAGACTTTGTTTTTTTTTTTTTTTTTTAATTTAGCATTTCTCCAACTCCAACATCTTGGGCTTCCTAATATAACTATGGTTTAGATTGATCAACGACTTTAAATGCTGAGCCAAAAACTATTGTGCCTGCAACTTCGTCAACTTTAATAATGTCGATTCGCATTTATGCTATAAACGGTTATTGCATTTTTTACCCTTATATTATTACAATCAAAGTTTGACATTTGGAATTTCATGAGAATAAACAAAATATTCAAGATATGGATTAAATTTTGAAATATCTTAAAAATAAACAGATGAAAATGCTTAGAATTAATGCAGTAAAAATTCTTAATGAAAATTCGATACAAAAGTTTTTTAAAAAAGTTCGCAATGGATGGACCTCTCCAAGGATGCCACTACTAGTCTAAATAAATTCTTACTAACGTAATCTTACTTTACATATACACTTGATGTTGTTGCAATTCCTTTTCTTCTCTCGATGTCTTGAAGCAAAACTTGATAATTCATCACTTTGCGTAGTCTTGCGGTCGCCGATTCTTCTATTTAATTGCTTCCCATTTGCTCAATACAGCAGGGAGCTAAAGGAGCGCTTCCTCTGTATTCTTTCCACTCTTTCTCAATAGTCTGCTAACACTCCATTATCTCCAGTTACTGATCATTTTTAAAGATTTTCAAGAAAATGTTAAGTACTAAGAACTCTCTTGTCTAAGAAAAGCTTGAATAACAGGAATTTTATGCATTGTTACAAATTGAAATTTATCAACATTGCACAAACTTTGCCTTTCATAGTTGGTCATGAGAAATATATTGTTAATCCCTATCTAGTGTTTGTGCTTTGCGTGTTTATACCATTGTTGATACTTGCTGTTGCACAAACATTTCCTTGCATTGTTGGTCATGAGATATATACTGTTGGTCCGTGCAGAGTGTTTGTGAATTGCGTGTTGATACCAGTGTTGATAGCTATTGTTGCACAAACTTTGCCTTGCATTGTTGGTCACGAGATATTTCTCATTATTATGCCCTTCCATAACCATGAATATCAATTTTTATCGACTATTATTTTTTTCGAAATCTGAGGTAGACAGTGACCTTCCTCATGCTTTGAAAGTCAAGTATGCAAAATTTCATCAAGATCGGAAAAAAACTGTAATTTGTATAAAAAACAAACAAACCCACCCACAAACCCACAAACATCCTTCCTTATTTATTTAGATACACTAGCAAGGGACTCGGCGTTGCCCGGGATAATTACGCATATATGTAAACAGAACACCCTCAAAAAGATAAATTAAACCTCCAAATTGGTTAAATAATAACTCAATCACTACAATATAGAGCGAAGAGACTATCCATTCTAAGAAAAATCCGAAAGACAGGAATTTACCTCTTTACTAAAAAAAATCCATTCTAAATGATATACTGGGACTTGATTCACCGAAAAAAGTTTTTTAAAGGCTCACAGTGGATGGACCTCTCAAAGGATGCCTTCTAGTCTAAATAATTTTTTACTCACGTAACCTTACTTTAGATGTACACTTAATGTTGTTGCAATTTCTTTTCTTCTTTAGATGTCTTGAAGCAAAAATTGGCCATTCATCACTGTGTAGTCTAGAGGTCGCCGATTTTTCTATTTACTTGCTTACCATTTGCTCAACACAGCACGGAGCTAAAGGAGAGCTTCTTCTCTTTCACTTTTTCTCAATAGTGTGCAAACTCATTATCTCCAGTTACTGATCATTATTAAAGATTTTCAAGAAATTGTTAAATACTAAGAATTCTCTTTTCTAAGAAAAGCCTGAATAGCAGGAATTCTATGCATTGAATTCTATTTTGCACGAACTTTGCCTTGCATTGTTGGTCATGAGATATATATTGTTGGTCCGTGCAGAGTGTTTGTGAAATGCGTGTTGATACCACTGTTATTGTTGCAAAAACTTTGTTTTGCATTGTTGGTCATGAGGTATTCTATTTACATGCTTACCATTTGCTCATTACAGCACGGAGCTAAAGGAGTGCTTCCTCTGTCGTCCCTCCACTCTTTCCCAATAGTCTGCTAACTCTACATTATCTCCAGTTACTGATCATTTTAAATAATAACTCAATCTATATAGAATACTAGCAGAGGTACCCGGCTTTGCCTGGGTTAATTACAGTTGTAGGTAAAGAGATAGATCTCAAAAAATTAAATTATAACACCGTATTGGAATAAATTTGAAATATCTTAAAAATAACACATATGAAAACGCTTAGAATTACTAAAGGAAGAATTCTTAATTCAAATTTGAAAAAATTTCTTTAAAGACTCACAATGGATGGACCTCTCCAAGGATGCAACTGCTAGTCTAAATAATTTTTTACTCACGTAATCTTACTTTAGATGTACACATGATGTTGTACCAATTCCCTTTCTTCTCTCGATGTCTTGAATCAAAAATTGGCCATTCAACTCTTTTTGTAATCTAGAGATCGCCGATTCTTCTATTGACCTGCTTATCATTTCCTCAGTACAGCACGGAGCTAAAAGACTGTTTCCTCTGTCGTCTTTCCACTCTTTCTCAATAGTCTGCTAACTCTCCATTATCTCCAGTTACTGGTCATTTTTAAAGATTTTCAAGAATTTATTAAGTACTTAGAACTCTCTTTTCTAATAAAAAACGTGAATAACAGGAGTTCTATGCATTGTTACAAATTGAAACTTATCCATATTGAATCATCATTTTATGTTCATTGTTATAATTCTTGGAAAGGATTGCTTTATCACTGCATCATCATTTTGTGCTCATTGTTATTGGTGAATTGCGTGTTGATATAATTGTTGATACCTATTGTTGCACAAACTTTGCTTGCATTGTTGGTCATGAGATATTTCTCATTAATATGCTTTGCTATAACCATGAATATTGATTTTTTATCGACAATTATTATTTTTCCGAAATCTGAGGTAGCCAGTGACCTTCCTTATGCTTTGAAGGTCAAGTATGCAAAATTTCATCAACATCGGAATAAAACTGTAGATTTGTATAAAAAACAAACAAACCCACAAACCTACCCACAAACAAACATTCTTCTGTATATATACAGGGTGGTCCATAAGTCTGTC
>JAHWFO010070962.1:102607-173935 GCA_023313115.1 Rhysida immarginata | reverse complement strand
ACTCGATGTCTTGAATCAAAACTTGGCCATTCAACTCTTTTTGTAATCTAGCGATCGCCGATTCTTCTATTGACCTGGTTTCCATTTGCTCAATACAGCATGGAGCTAAAGGAGTGCTTCCTCTGTCGTCTTTCCACTCTTTATCAATAGTCTATTAACTTTCCATTATCTCCAGTTACTAAACATTTATAAAGATTTTCAAAAAATTGTTAATTACTAAGAACTCTCTTTTCTAAGAAAAGCCTGAACAACAAGAATTCTATGCATTGTTACAAATTTTGCATTTCATTTGTGATCGTGAGATATATATTGTTGTTCCCTGCCTAGTTTTGGTGCATTAAGTGTTGACACCATTGTTGATACGTATTGTTGCACAAACTTTTCCTTTTTCATGAGATACATATTGTTGGTCTGTGCAGAGTGTTTGTGAATTGCATGTTGATACCACTGTTGATACATATTGTTGCACAAACTTTGCCTTGCATTGTTAGCCATGAGACATTTCTCGTTAATATGCCCTGCTATAACGATGAATATCAACTTTTTACCGATTATTATTATGTTTCCGAAATCTGAGGTAAACAGTGACCTTCCTCATGCTTTGATGGTCAAGTATGCAAAATTTCATCAAGATCGGAATAAAACTGTAGATTTGTATAAGAAACAAACAAACCCACAAACAAATCTACCAACAAACCCACAAACATCCTTCGGTAATTCCTTTAGGTGATTTCATCCATCAGACACCTTTTTACAAAAACAGTCCCATTCTTATCTATTACCATTAAGGAATGTAATTTACTTTATGTTAAAGAAAAAGAAAATGCAAAACCACAACTCGGATAAGATAAGGCTTTAATTATTCTGTCTAGAAAAAGAAAATATTTTTAATTACAAATTCCTAATGGTTTCTTATTTAGGTTCAAAGATTCATTTTCTTTATATATATATTTTTTTTACATTTCGCAATTATTATTTTATAAAATTCTTAGGTAGAATCAATCAAAATTGGTATTTCGCATTTAAGAAAACTTAAGGAAAGTCATCTGAATTATCGTCCGTCTCCTCCGAAAATAAATAAAAATATGTCAAAAAATTGTTTTAAAGTAGCCAATCTAATATTTCCCGTACAATCACTAATTGAGTTAGCTTCCCTTCTCTTATCACTTTAAATCATTTAAATGCCTTTTTTCTGCCGTTGCTTATTTATTCATTTCAGGCCACTCCCTATTATCCTGAACCATCTTAGTTTAAACAATAAGCTTAACTTTTGAAATAGTCTAATTTAGTGTCTTTTCCAATCTGAGCAAGCTAATTAGTTCGTTAAAGGGCCTGCGTCTCCTCACTGCTTCGCAATTCCTGTCGGTATCCGGATCAAGAAAGTTTGGAGTCTTCAATGGGCGTAACTTGTACGGCAGGGGGAGGAAGGTAAGTAAAAGGGGGGGGGACGGGTTTCAGTCTCCACGGGTATGAGTTAGTATTGTTAATAAGGGCCCGTCGCTAGCCGCACAGGAAAAATACCTTCTACGCACATGCTTTCATCAAGAAAACACAACAGGGGGTTCAGTCTTCACGGCGGGATACACCTAGTTGTCGATCCATAATCTGTCACCGAGAAAAGAAAAAGGAAAAAACCAAGACAGAAAATATTCTTTACTAAAAAATACTGGCCAAAATTGTCAACTATTACCACATTTATCCGGTGAAATCGTTTATCTTTGTGTACGTGATTCGACTTCGAACGTGCGGTCGCCATTTTTTTTTTCATCCATGTCCTAAGTTTTCATCCTACTTGCAGGCTATTCTACAATACATGGTGCTGTGGAGAAACTTCTCATGGTAGTCTTATAAATTTCTCCCAACCAAGGATCTCCTTCCCTCTCTCATCGGGTCAACATCTTGGTATCCTCTGGAGAGCTAAAAACATGGCGACTGCCGTCTCCAAAATCGCTTCTTAACTGCCTCACCACTCTTTTACTCCAGCTCCCAACAATGTTCGTCCCGAGCTGGAAAATTTCGATCCGTAAATATTTTCTCTTAAACAACGGCGCAAACAAGAAAGCATGAGCATCTTTTATTATATCCGAGCAGACACCCGGAAACCTCCTTGGCATCGAAATTACCCACTGACGAGAACTAAAAATCCACAAATAAAGAGGTAACCTCACATAACAAAAAAACTTAATTCTTCAAGGGACCCGCGTATTTTCTCTAAAACTCTAACATTCTAGGTCATTTAAAAAAATTTAAACAAATGAGGTACTGACTCCAAAAAAAACAACCCCAAACCCCAAAGGCTCAAAAGGCAACAAGAAAACATTAAATCTCAACCACTAATTAAAGAAATTCCCCACCCAATTCTTGACGACCCAATAGCTTCCCTCGATAGAGGTTCCTACTGGCACCACAAACCTTATCAAGGATTTAACCCCTTGAAAAAAACTACTAAAGTAGTCAAAAATCGGAAAAAAAAATTTACATTGACAAACAATTAAACGGAGCTTAACACAAATCGCCCACAACTCAGAAAGGAAGGGTTGGACTACCTTCCGACATTTCGTGTGGTCTCCATCCTACCGGCGTTTCCAGCCTTAACAAGGAACGAACCACGCAAACATCGGCGAGGTCCGACGTCCCTACCATACAGATAGCGTGGAGCTCCTAAAAAAAACCCGACCCCGAAGCTGCATTTAACAAAGAAAACGATCGGAGAACAGATACACTCAACTCAAAAAAATTCACCTAACCCCCTTTTTTTTCATTAACATCCCTTATCAACTTTAACTTAAATCTAAAACAGGAACTAACATGGGGAACCTCCCTACCCCAAATCGTCCAAAAGGCATCTAATCTCTGCCAGAAGCGGTTTTCCGGTCGCCTGCCCTGGCAATCACAATTTCTCATCAATGTATTTGGCCGTCCACAACAAAAACATCGGAAACGAACATTGTCGGAAGTAGAGTTCCTAATTTCTTTCTTTGATTCACCAGTAGTACCTTCAAAACGGGTGGAGCGACCGCTTGCCGAAATATGTCGAGTGGAGGCCCAAATTCGCTCCCACTCCGTGCACGTCTGTATCAATTGTTCTTCTGTCTTTACTGCAGAAGGACGCACCGTTTGTCTAACGTAGTCAGCCATATTCTCTATTGCCAGTTCTACTAAATCCTTTTCCGTTAAAGTCCTATCTTATCCGAAAAAAAAAACGAAAGAGGGGTACTGTAAAACCTTAATTTCGTCAATAAAACACAATAGGGGGTTCGGTCTTAGTTGTCGATCCATAATCTGTCACCGAGAAGAGAAAAAGGAAAAAACCAAGACAGAAAATATTGATTGGTCATGGGATATTTCTCATTAATATGCCCTGCCATAACCATGAATATCGATTTTTTATCAATAATTATTAGTTTTCGAAATCTGAGGTAGACAGTGACCTTCCTCATGCTTTGAAGGTCATGTATGCGAAATTTTATCAAGATCGGAATAAAATTGTAGATTTGTATAAAAACAAACAAACCCGCATACAAACCCACAAACAAACAAACATCCTTCTTTATATATATAGAGAGAAGATAGAAGATATTCTTGAATTAAAACGTTCAATCATCGCATTATCAAAATCTCATTTGCCAAAATATACACTTTTGCCCAGAATATAGTCAACAAAGTCAAAATATATTTTTATGAAATGTTAGCACAGTTTTATTCCGATCTTGATGAAATTTTGCATACTTGACCTTCAAAGCTGGAGGAAGGTCACTGTCTACTTCAGATTACAAAAAAAAATAATTTTTGATAAAAAATCGGTATTCATGGTTATGGCAAGGCATATTAATGAGAAATATCTCATGACCAACAATGCAAGGCAAGGTTTGTGCAACAATACTTATCAACCAAGGTGTCAACACGCAATTCACAAACACTCTGCACGGACCAACAATATAAATCACGTGACCAATAGTAAAAAGAAAAGTTTGTGCAACAATATGTATCAACAATGGTGTCAACACGCAGCAATGCACCAACGCTATTCAAGGATCAATAGTATATATCTCATGAACAACAATGGAAGGCAAAGTTGAATTTGTAACAATGCATAGAATTCCTGTTATTCAGGCTTTTCTTAGAAAAGAGTTCTCAGTATTTAACAATTTCTTGAAAATCTTTAAAAATGATCAATAACTGGAGATAATGGAGAGTTAGCAGACTATTGAGAAAGAGTGGAAAGACGACAGAGGAAGCAATCCTTTAGCTCTGTGCAATCTTCTAATTACTATTGAGCAAATGAGAAGTGGGATTATACGAGATAAAGACATGATGCAAATGGTAATTAGAAGAATCGGCGACCGCTAGACTACAAAAAGAGATGAATGGCCAAGTTTTTGCTTCAGACATCGAGAGAAGAAAGGAAATTGCAACAGCATCAAGTGTATATTTATAGTAAGATTAAGTGAGTAAGAAATATTTTAGACTAGCACTGGCATCTATTGCGAGCCTTTAAAACAATTTTTTTCGAATTTTCATTAAGAATTTTTGCTGTATTAATTCTAAGCGTTTTCATAGTTTTTTTTAAATATTTCATTTATTCCAAAAAAGAAAAAATCCGAACCACGCCAGGGTTATCACCTACTTATTTGGTAGCACAGCTAATCCAAACATTTCATAAAAATACATTTTGACTATATTCTGTACGAATGTGAATATATTGGAAACTGAGATGCTGATAATGCGATGATTAAACGTTCGTTTCCAAGAATTATTGATAATGAACATAAAGTGATGATGCAGTGACTGAACATTAATAAGGCAGCGTCTATTGATGAGGCAAAAGATTCACGCGTGTCTCCCTTGAGCTCCCTATCAAACATCCAGACGACTGGCAAAATATTATGTGTCTGGAAAGGAAAGAAAAAAAACGAGTATTGGTCAGAGAAACTCTGCAACTAAACCAGAAAAAGCTACGCGGGCATTTGAAACATCTGAACAACGGGAGCAAAAGCTTCTACGTCAAAAGCAAGAAAAACTTGAGTCTAAAGTATCCGGTCCCGGTATATCACCTAGACTTCCTATATTTCGTATTCTTCGTAGAATGGATAGTCCCTTTGCTCTGTGTTGTATTGATTGCTCTTTCATCACCAGCATGGAATGGCGCTCTATGGAACTTTAATTTTAATTGTTGGTCAAGTTAAATACCGTTGGTCAAGCGATATATATTGTTGGTCCGTGTAGAGCGTTTGTGAATTACGTGTTAGAGCCATTTTTGATAACAATTGTTGCTCAATTTGGCTTGCCTTGTTGGTCATGAGATATCTCTTATTAATATGCCCTACCGTCGTTATAGATATCGATTTATCATCGATACTTATTATTTTTTCGAAATCTAAGATAGACAGTGATCTTCGTCATGCTTTTCAGGTCAAGTATGCAAAATTTCATCAAGATCAGAATAAAACTGTAGAACCGTATAAGAAACAACAACACAAACCCACTCAAAAACAAACATCCTTCTTTATATACACTGAGTGAGCATATTATTATGACCAAATGACATGTTTATGCAAATGTGCGCACGGATGTCGCTACAATGTTGCTAGCAGTCCGGACCAATATAAAAAGGGAAGCTGAGTGTCGTCGACAACAGTGGACGTGTTCCATTCTTCAACTTTGGGTAAACGATGCGAATTAACAGCCTTCGAAAGCGGGATGATTGGAGGTTGCCGGAGCTATGAAGCGAGTATCAGCGAAACAGCAACCTTTCCTGGGGTGCTCCAGAGCAGCCGTCGTTAAAATATTTAAGGACTGGACGATTAAACGGAAGACAGGGTCTGAACGTTCGCGTTGTGGCCGCCCGCGGATGGTTGTCGATCAGGCAGAATGATTGGTAAAGGATAACAAAAGGGCAACTGTGCATCAAATATCTGCTCAACTTAATCAGGGGTCCTGCAAAATGGTCTTTGAATGCACTGTCCGGCGCACATTGCATTGTATGGGTTACGGAAGCTGAAGACCTATACGCACACCATTGCTGTCTGCAGCCAACAATCGGAAACGACTCCAATTCACTCAGGAGCACAAGGAGTGGACTATCGAGCAGTGGAACAAATCATGTGGTCTGACGAGTCACGATTCCAGTTACATCGTGCAGATGGCCGTGTGAGAATCTGGCGGAAACAGCATGAAAGCATGGGCCCCGCATGCATGAGTACAAACATTAGGCCGGTGCGGGCAGTATTATGGTCTGGGGAATGTTTTCCTGGCATGCTTTGGGTCCGTTAACTCGTGTTGAACAACGTCTGGATGTGATAGCATACCTCCATATCGTCGCCGATCAAGTCCACCCTGTCATGTTGATGACGTACCCTAATGGAGATGGCTACTTCTAGCAAGACAATGCGCCATACCCCAGAGCTCGTATTGTGCAGAACTGGTTCCAGGAACATAAGGAGGACTTTGCCTTACTACGGTGGCCCCCACAATCCCCAGATTTCACTCCAATTGAGCATTTCTGGGACGAAGACGAACGAACCATCAGACGGCTGAATCCACCACCATCCAATCTAGCACAACTAGACAGTGCTATCCATCAGGCATGGTGTCAGATTCCTCTCACTACCCTCCATCATCTCGTGGAATCAATGCCACGAAGAATCACCGCAGTATTAAAGGCAAACGGTGGCCCAGCGAGATACTGACAGGGTGGTCATAATAATATGCTCACTCAGTGTATTTAGAAGACTAGCTGAGGAATTATAGATCACATTGAATTGACCAGAGTATACAATGAACTTTATGAACTTTCTAACGGAAAGAAGCAAAGATTTACCTCAGCTTGTCTCAGTTGAAACAGAATAATCAACTGAGTAATCATGAAAGTAAGCTTAAGTAAGCTTTTTTGCAATATTTGGAATGCGAGGAAGCTCTCTCGCAATCGCAAAGAGTTTTACAATTTTTTTTAAATATTGCAATATTGATATTGCCTTTGTGTGTGAGACTCACCTCAAACAGTGTCAGAGCTTCTAATTGCTGGGTTATTCTGTTGATCGCAAGGATAGAACCCTTACAAATGCTACTGGCCCTGAATCTGGTGGGGCAGCAATCATAATCAAACAAAGCATCGATCATCATAAGACTACCACTACCACTTTCATGGGAATGGAAGCTGTCTCCGTGATGATAAACGACGTGGATGTGGGGAAATTTTAAATATATCTCTTTGTATAACTCGCCCAGGCATAAGCTTGATCCCTGCGAGCTCGATGATCTGCTAAAATGCCCATTCCAGTTATTATGGCGGGTGACGTGAACGCCAAATACCCACACTGAAATTCCAAACGTATGAACCATAACATCTCTTTTCTTGGTGGTTACTTGATGAATCAAATTGATACCTTAGTCATCGATCCTCTTGAATACACCTATTATTGTGATCACTCGCCCTTCAGTGATATACTTGATATTGCTGTACTCAAGGGGTCTTTCAAGATATTTAGCATCTTTACTGTGAATGATTTATCCTCAGATTATCGCCCAGTCGCACTAAACTTCGAAGGCTTAAACCTAGATGTGAGAGTCAGTCAACACCATAAGCAAGATTGGAAGCTATTTCGACATATACTCAAGGAAAACAACATTTCATATAAGGATCCTGTCAATAACAACGATATTGATGATAATTACCATGATATAATTAACTCGACTGATCACTTCAGTCACTGAATCCGGTGACACTGCCATCGATTGTAAATGGCCCGACCATCTCGATCTTCCCCTGGCCATCAGGCAAGTCATATATGAAAGGAACTCCTTCAGAATATTGTGGCAACGTGCTAGGTGCCTCCAGTTTTAAACCAAATACAACAGGCTAACTCGCAAGGTTAGTGAACAGGTCAAGTATCTACGAAACTAAAGATGGAACAACATGATCAAGAGCCTGTCTGTCCAGGACAACTCCCTCTGGTGTACAGACAGGTTCTTTAGGGCCCTCAAAAAAGAAGAAAGCGGCCGATCTACCTCCCTTGGTTGTGGGTAATGGTAACTTTGTTAGTAGCTCTCAGGAAAAAGCTCAACTTATCGCGAACATACTGAAGGGCCAATTCGCCACCCCCATTGCAGATGGACTGGTAGCTGTCGAGAATACCCGCCAAATTAGTGAAGGCTGATAAATAATGATATTACTCATCACGTACTTAACCCTCTCCATGCCGTAGAAGTCATTGAGGTCTCGATCATCATGAAACGTATTTTATGAAACGTATCGCCAATAATGCACTAAGGAATTTACCTCGATCTTAATTATCAAGAATTTAATTGACTGCTGGAAGCTTATCTATTTCCTCAACGCCTGGAAGGACTCAGTTATCATCACTATATTTAAGTCGGTTCTAAATCCTACTCTTCCTGTCAGCTACAAGCCCATTAGATTATTACCTGTGCTTTCTAAGGTGTTTGAGCACACTATTCTGTAGAGGTTCAATGACTTCCATGAATCTAATAATCTTATTCGCAGTGGCCAATTCGGTTTGCGCTCGAATCACTCGTGTTAACTCCAGGTATGGAGGCTTGTTGCTGATTTTAACAGTCTTCTCAATTACTCGTTATACGGAGGAATAGTTTCCTTGATGTGCATAAGTACTTTGGCCACGTCTGGCACAACGAATTCATCATCAAAATAATCAATTGTGGTTTCCCTGATGAGGCGATTGCTCTTGTTCGCTCATTCCTGTCGCGCAGATCCTATTGTCAAGATTGACAACTACTTGTCTGACCCTGCGATGTAAAGGCTGGCATTGCCCAGGACTCCATCCTGGGGCCACCATGGTTCAATTTTTTCATCAATGACATTTCAGAGTTTGTTAAGTGTGATCTGTATTTGTTCGCTGACGATATGTCCATTGTGATCTGTGCGAGGAACCCTGTCCATGTCATTAGTCTCTTGCAAAAACCCTTGCACCAGTACGAAGATTAGTTCGACAAATGGTGGCGTTGATACATGCAAAGCTCAGCGTTGATAAATGCAAAGTCATGTTCATTACCAGTAAACCCAGGGCCCCTCGTCCTATATGGTAGACACATTGACTGGGTTAAGAATTGCTAATATTTTGGTGCTAAGTTTGATTTTAAATTTAACTGGGATGACCACATTCAATACGCTCTCAACAAGGTCGAAAAGGCGAAGTTCATTCTGATTGCTCTGCTGGGGAAGGAAACACTGGATAGCAAGCTCTTGCTGTGCAAAGTTGTGATCCGCTCCATCTTCCTTCACTGAATGTCTGCCTGGGCTGTAATGGGCAAGTCAAGATGGAAGGAACTTCCATCCTTCCAGAATGTAACTCTCAGGACCACTGTTCAACTCGACAGAAGAATTGCAAACAACTACTCTATATATGATGACCTCAGTATGGGCCACATAGGTAACTACGTTCAGGTGCTCCTCAAGAAGTTACTTCTAAAAATCGAGAGCCATTTGAATTCCTTGGTAGCTGGTATTTTGGATCACTCTCTAGCCATTAGGGGTAACTAATGGTTTCATAGATCCCAAGATGTCCTGGAAGTCAACTTCGACAATATCAACAATGGCATCTTCCCTGACTTCTGGATTTCCTAATATGCAGAGGGGTCATAACCACAATAATCCACAATCTTATGCCTCGTCCTACTAGATAAAGACGCTATCCTCAGGATAATTCAAGAAGACTGTCAGGCGAGGGTAATTCCCCTGGTTACACTTTGGGCGAGTCTGCTATGGATAGCCCAGCTCCCGGACTGCTCATGAATTTTTCAGATCTCTATTGTCGATTGTACTCCTTTCATAACTTCATGATAATTCTCTAATATTCTTTTTGCTTCTAGAAAATTATCCTTTTTGCTTGGAAAAAAGATAGTCTCTCTCCAAAAGTCAGCATTTTATTTTGATTTATTTATTTTATTTTTTGATTTATAAATATTATTTATTATATTCCAGGGTTTTAGTGTCTCTTCCTTCTCTCCTATACCCGTCCTTTACAACATTCCCGTAAATGCCGACTCCGACTGTTACATCCTCTTTAGGGGGTGGCCGTGGCCTGGTTGTCTCGTCGGTTGGCTCGCTGATCAATGGAGTTAAGCAACCAGCTGCTGGCTGGGTGGCAGCCAGTGGTTTGAGGACCACTGCTGGATTCGACGTCTATTTGGGGTACAGCTGTTGGGGGATTTTAGTCTGACCCATTTGCTGAGTAACCAGTGCTGGATGTCCAGCAGCTGGTAATAGCCACTGGTTTGTTCGTCCGCCAGCACCTCTTCCATCATGAACCCCCCGTGCTTCGGAGGGCACGTTAAGCCGTCGGTCCCGGCTGCTACTGTCATCTCATAGCAGTCGTTAGTTACTGAGATGGCGCAAATCTCCCTCGAAGGAGTAAGTGCCGCAGATTCTTCCCTCTGTACAAGATAAGATACATCCTCTTCTAATGTCATTCGATGAAAGCGACCAGAAATTATCAAAAATATGCTGTTAACTATATACTTAAAAATCTTGCGTGTATTTATTTATCTGTAATTCTATATCCTCCTAGACGGTTTGAGCTAGCGACTTGAAATTTTCGGGGCAGCCTTATCAATAAAGGACCTGCTCTAACGCCAAAAGTCAGCCCCCCGCGACCCCCCCCCGCTTCCCCACTTTCTGGGGTTTTCATTTAAAATTATCTGCTTTTGCTTTGTAATTCCCCTCAACAGATGGCGCGGGCGGGCGAAGCCGCGGGTAACAACTAGTTTCATTATAACGCGCATCTTCATATTGCAAATATGACAACCGAGGTGTTGCAAAGTCTTCGAACTTCCTCCATGTAGCCCTTACTCGCTCCAAGTGACTTCCATTTGTTTGGCTCCAAAATGGACAAAATGAATTCACTGCTTGGTTTAGACGGCAGCCTAAAGATTTTTATGCTGCTGGGTTTGATAAGTTGTGAAACGATGGGATAAGTGCCTCATTTTATAGAGAGATTATGTGAAGCAATAAAAGTATTTTCAAGGTCACTAATCTTATTTGTTTCACTTCTGTATCCATTTTATACTTAGTTACTGGGTCCTTCTCTTATTAAATCAAATACAGGTATTAAACATTGAAACTGAAACACCTTCGCAAATAGCACTGGTTACCCCCAGGGCTGAATAGAACCTTCTGCTAAGTAATTAATCGTATGCATATCAATGAATCACGTGTCAGAGGTCTTGGTAGTCACTCCAGTAGAAAAGTTCGATAGTAAGCTTCAAATTGTCTGTGCAGAGCGCTATAATGGGAGACATATCCGACTTCAAAAGAGGGCAGATTGTTGGGGCGCGTCTAGCAGGTGCATCTGTGTCCAAAACTGCCACACATTGTGATGTCTCACGTGCTACAGTATCCAGGGTGATGTGTTCATATGAACAGGAAGGACGAACCACGTCCAGGACGAGCAACTGCAGGGGAAAACGGAAGTTGTCGGAAAGAGACGTCAGGACATTGACCAGGATTGTTGCACGAAAGCGGAAAATCACCGCAGCAGAAATCGCCGCAGAAATGAATACACACCTCCAGGAACCTGTGTGCACGAAGACAATCCGTCGTTACCTGCATAAATCCAACATTCATGGCAGGGTTGCTATACCGAAGCCTTTCATCAGTAGTACAAATGCCTCCAAGCGGGTTCAGTGGTGCCGGACTCATAAAACCTGGACGTTGGATGACCTCAAACGCGTCATATTCTCGGATGAGTCCAGCTACACTGTCTTCCAAACAACAGGGAGGGTATTCGTCTGGAGGAGCCCCTCTGATGCCTACAACCCAGACTGCTTGGCACCCACAGTCAAACACGGAGGTGGATCAGCAATGAGTGGATCAGTAATGGTCTGGGGTGCAAACTGTGCAGGACCTCTATCGATCCTTCCCAAGACGTGTTGCTGCTGTGCTGGCTGCCCACGGTGCCCCAACACCTTATTAAATAAAGATTTTGGATTTCTATCAGGTGTTTCAGTTTCAATGTCCAATACCTGTATATTAAAATGTTATATCAATATATGATTATTTTCTTCAAAGTGTTCTTCACATGTAGATAATTGCACATGTTCGTAAAATGCATTTATTATGAATTAAGGATGTGATCAACTCAATGTAATTTTTCGGAATTTATGCTAACTCCATGAGAACCAGCAGCAACTTTATTTTAGTAAAGGGGCCCTATGCAAAGGCGCAAAACTTATTTAGCTTTCCAATTTTTAAAGGAAATTCTATGGTTAAGATCCACTTATACAGGGTGATTATAAAGTCACTATACATTTTGGTGAAAACTCCGTTTTATTGCAGCAATTGCAGTATGCATCAACCAGATATCATACCAGGATACATTCTTAGTAAAATTCAATGTGTCCCCCTTGCACATCCCGGCACAGCTCACACAACATTACGGTGTAATGTCCTCCACTGCAGCTGTAATCTGTTGTTTCAGCTGTGCAATGGTGCGTAATCCTGACCTGGTATACCTTGGTACTTGATAAAACCCCACGCAAAGAAATCAATCGGGGTCAAATCTGAGGACTGGAGCCCACAGTCTTGGCGAGCCCTGACTAATCCATCTGCCTGGGAATGCATGATTCAGTTAGTCCCGAACGGTGTTTGCTAAATGGGATAGGACCCCATCCTGTTGGAACACAACGGTATCCTAAATCCTTCATCTCGCAATTGTGGCTCCAAGAATTGATCCAACATGTCGAGGTACACGGTACCATTGATAGTCCCCACGGCAAACATGAAGGGCCCATAGACCTTTGACTGTGTAACTTCCATACACATATTCACTTTGGGTGTGTTCGGGTGTGCAAATAAATGAAATTCGTTAATGATTACACCAAAATGTATAGTGACTTTATAATCACCCTGTATTTAGTTTCAATCAAATATGGTTTCATCGTCGTTTTTGAAAGCCCAAATTACCCAATCAGACAGTTCGTTATTGCGCCCCCTCCCCGCGGCAGGGGTCTCAAGAATGGTGCTCGGGACATCATCCCACCCTTTTCTGCCCGTCGCTATGCATATCAAAACTCTTTTCGGCTTGCATAAAGCAGCTTCTGCTGACTAGGCCTAGCTTCAATAGTTTCGTCTTTCTTCCTTCTGTCACGATCATAATTAACACTAGCTGTGCTGCTATCTTAAGCAGGTCGCCGTTACTGTCGCCACCGTTTGCTGACCTGTGATAACACAGACCAGTCCATTAAGAGCATGGCAAGGGTCACAATCAAGGGTACCATGAAAACTTAGATCAGTGATAAACGAGTCTTTGATATACGATAATAGATGTATAGGTTTTTATAATTATAGTTCCTGTACCTCGAGCAGTTATTCTCAAAAGAAACTTATCCAAGTTTGGTGAAATTTTAAGGATATGTTAACAAGAGAATAGGAGAGTGAAATGTGCAAAAAAAAAATAGTTCTGCCTTTCGTCGGTAGGCAGCGCTGTTTAAATCAAACTCCTCAAAAATATGACGTACAATGGATGGAATTCATTTCAAGAAAAGTTCTTGTATGCCAATTTCGAGGAGCATAGCTTTGATTCAGTTTCAAAGTTCGCTTTGTAACATGTTTAAATAGTGAAAAGAAATAATTTGCTTATATTTTAGAGTATTTGAAACAGCATTACCTACCGACTAAGTAGTGAACAATTTTTCATTGTATATTTCAGATTTCCTGACCAAATTTTAATCTCGTTAATGATTCCTGAAATCTGACCAAATTCACATAAACCGTTTTTAAGAAAAACTGTTCAGAATAAGATAACTTTATTTATAAACACCCTCTACTTATAATGCACTGTGGTTATTATAATAAATTAATTCATATTTGATTTACTAGATTTAGCCAGATTAAGCAGAGTATAAGATATTCAAATTATAAATTGAATATAAAGCAGATATTCAAAACAAATTTAAACATATATGCTACATTTCGTTAATTCAGTTCATTCTTTATAGTGGTTTACGATGAGATGTCAAGCACCGGCTTGGAAGCTGTGTATATGGATCTCTGGCAGTAAACAATATTGGAAGCTAAAAAAGATTCAAGCAAAATCAAATATGAGTGATAAAAATGTAAAAACAAAAGAAATTTCGCCTTTCAAATTAAATTCAAGTTTCTCATTTGAAATTTTGTTAACCTTCATATTTTTTATGCATTTTGCCTCGTAAATTAAATTTTACTGAGTTTCAAATGTTAAATTTTCAAATGAGTTTGCCTCTCAGTTTATATAGTTTAAATTTTTATTTCATTGTGTAATCACAATTAACCTATAATGAAATATAAATGAAAATTGTATTCATGAAATAGTAAAGTAGAAATGAAAATTGACTAACATAAAAATCATGTACTTTTTATAGCATTTACTTGTTACATTAATAATAAAATCAATTCTTTAGAACTGTCTAAAGAGCATCAAATTTGATATTAGTTTCGATACATTACATTATTGAAATTTATGGTAGTTGCTCTTTATTGTAAAACTGCTATGATCAGGTGACTTTTCCGCGTCAGGGCCTTGTATTTCTCGTTGGCCTCGTGTACTGTTGTAGCCCACGAGAAAGACAGGCCTGGGCCAACACCTCCTAGGGTGCGTTCACTTATTCGTTCGGAGTCATGCTCCGAGTCAATGTGATCACGTGATCAGAGTACTACCGTCATGGCTCAGAGTCAACACAACGACGTAACAATCGAAGACTTTGATCGTTATAATCATTTGCGTGCAGTATTGCCAATTTAGCCTTTTTTCATGCGCTTGTCTTTTGTTGGACATTTTTTAATAAAAATTAAACAGTGCACAGCAACTATCTACCATTCATTTAAAAGTCTTCAATTCTCTTCAAAATCTCTCATCATTTTTCATTGGTGAACTTGTTATTATTTATTCTTTTTATTTATTATTTTATCTTCTCCATTTATAAATGAGTATAGAATCATTCATTAATAAATACACATATTATACTACTTCGTAAATTAATGTATAATGCACACAATATTGAAATGAGCTTTTAAATTGGACACATCCCTGCTAAATTGGCAACACTACTTGTAAAGGATTCGAGATATTTTTTCCCCTCTTCGCAACCTCCGGAGGCATCAGAAAAGCATGAGCAGTGCCCATGGCACTTTAGGTTATGGGGAACCTTTAACATTAAGTTATTTTTTATTAACAGGAATAAACAATAACATATTTTTTATTTTTTATTATTTTTATAAAAACAAAGTTCTGGTCATAATTGTAATTTTAATTTATTATCATAGAGACTAGGGTGGCCTCATGCGTAAAGATGGAACTGAGATTGAGCATATAAAAATTAATAATTATGCTGAAAAAATTGTCTTGAATCAAATTTTCGATCAATTTAAGCTAAATTTTCGTTTGTATCGTGCCAAGCCTACAACAATGGAAGGCTAACCAATTATGGTAGGCTATGATATGATCGTGCACTTTGGAAAGATAGAGGCAGCCATGTTGATAGTTAAACAACGTATGCGCCAGCTTGAAGAAATAAAGTCTTCTCTTGTTTGTGTGGTTGCCACGGCTCCTAACAAGCGCGCTCGCAAACGATATCTCATTGTAACAAAATTAATCATCTTTGAAGTCACAACTTTGTTGGCACTCTTCATTGTTGCGTCGTCTTTCTCATTAAATGTTTTGACTCCGATGACTCCAGCTTGAAAGCAGGAGTTAAGGGAGTTAACCCGAGTCGCACTCCAAGCGAATAAAGAAACAAACTCCGAAAGACTCCAAGCGTATCCTGATGTTGGAGGTCAAGGGAGTTAACTCCGAGCGAAGAAAGAAACGGAGACTAAATGACTCGGAGCAAATAAAGAAACGGAATCCGAATAACTCAGAGTCACGGGAGTTACTCGTTGTGACTCCAAGTGAATAAGTGAACGCACCCCTAGAGAGAAAGCCTGTGCACGGAAACGTCATACATTGTTACATCATCTAAGTAGTGCATTGTTATTCGTATTTCTACCAATAATAAGCCCTGAATTTGTATTACTATGATGATGTAACAATGTATGACGGTTACCGTGCAGAGGCTTTCTCTTTAGGAGGTGTTGCCTGGGCACTCAAAAGTCATTTGACCATAGTAGTCTGAGCAACAATCCAACTTTCATTGTCTCCATATCCGATTTTAACAATTAGTATTTTTTCGTTTGTTGGAAACAATCAAGGTTGGGTTGTTGCTCAGACTACTATGATCAGGTGACTTTTGAGTGCCCAGGCCTGTCTTTCTCGTCGGCTGCGTGTACTGTTCGGGACTAAAGAGAGATAGTACACATAGCCGTAACCACCAAGAGAGAAGGCCTCTGCGATGAAACGCAAAACATTGTTACATCATAAAGCCATAAATTTGCTCTAACTATGATGATGTAACAATGTATTACTTTTCATCGCAGAGGCCTTCTTTCTCGGTGGTTTTGCTCCGGCACTGAAAAGTCACCTGACCAATATAGGTCTATGAAGGTCACATTGTCAATAGACCTATCTTGGTCATGTGACTTTTCAGCGCCGGAGCCTGTCTTTCTCGTTAGCCTCGTGTATTGTTGAAGCACTACGATTGTGACGTTGAACTAATTTCTGCAAAAGCACCATCAGTTCGAAGTAACAATGCTTTATCTTTTCCATATTCAGGCCAAGTAATTGCTAGAAGGCCGTGAAACAATCAATCTCCATCTGTTTTTGCCTATATTGTTGTTTATTGTCATCTTTGTTAATTGTTTATGTAATTGTTGTTGATCTGATGATCAATAGCAGCAAAGTTGTTGAATGTGACATCATTGTGGAGAGGATTGTTTGATTTGACTATGCAAGCACTTTGATCTGTAAATTAGCGCGAATTGACTGTAATAATGGACACAAAAACTAAATTTGAAAAATCTACAGATCATGACCTTTCATTTAAGATCAAAACGAAGTTTATAGGTGCAGTAGTTTTCACCAACAAACTGTCGAAAGAATCACCCTTGTAACTTAAATATACTAGGGCAGACTGCGATAATCTTATCCAATAAAAGAGCGAAGCTTTTATTGTCAAATTTCAACGTTTATTTATGGTTTGATCAGAGTAATGACTTTAATTTTTGAATTTCATCGCGCCGAACGATCCACGAAGAATGCTTATTGATTGCCAACAGTCGCGAAATCGGAAATGCTGGGTCAATTAGAAGACCATCAATGGTTTTCACTCTTGAAAGCGCAACATACGTTAAACCAAGCCCAAATTCAGTGTCACCAATATCAATCACTGCTTTGTCGACAGTGATTCCTTGAGCTTTATGCACAGTAATTGCGTACGTCACTTTCAACGGAAACTGTTTACGTGAACAACTCACGCCATTTTTCTTGAATCCAACAGAGACAGGTGTAATCGGAACGACACTGTCATACAGATACGGACTAGTGTAGTTGTCGAACTCAACCAGTATACATAATGGTAACTCACTAAGATGGTTTCTAGACTCTAATCCTTGTTACACGAAAAAATGACAATCTCTTTCAAAAAATTTACTATGCAAGTCTACGTAAAAAAGAATCAAGGTTACTGAGTTATTCTTATGTATTTGTTAAGCAATTTACACCTTAAATCGAAGATTATGGGTTCAAGAAGCGATGAATTAAAAAAAACAGATGATAAAAGTTCTAAGAACTCGATAAAATGGTCTCAAAAATCGATGGTGCAGAAAAAAATTTGCGAAGGGCTTCGCCATATTTTCTATGTTGAAAAATCTATTAGCGCGTGCAATTGTTTGTTTACATTTTTTTCAATGCATTTCAATGGGAACAGCAAAATGGTGATTATTCCTCGATGGCTGAACCGATTTTTAAAATTTTTATTTAGTGATCATCAGGATGGTCATGTCCACTTGTGTGCAAAATTTCATTTGTCTATGTTCTCTGGTTCAAACGTTTTATGCGCACAAAGAATTTTGATTTTCGCCTGATAACAGAGCTTCGCTCTAATATATGTTTTTAACTGGAATTTTTTTTCAAAAATTTATTGAGAAATTGAAGATGAGATAGATAATCTCGAAAACGTTTTTTTAATACGATTTTGTAATTTCATCAACTTTATAATAATTTGTTTTCAAGTGTGCTTCTCATCATCGGACCTTCATCACCAGATTTTCCCTTGCTTTTACGTGCGTCGTGTGTTCTTGTCTGTGTTTATACTGTGACTGTTAATCTACAAGTCCATCGCTTCACTTGGGTTTTTTGTCCACATCAGTCTCATAAAACTTCCACCTCATTTGTATTTCTCCACATTGGTTCTATTATTAAGATTTTATTATTTCATTTTATTTATATATTATTTCTATTTTCCATTAAAAGTAGTATATACAGGGTGTCCAGAAATAAATGGTAAATATTCATACACGTAAGAGAACATGTATAAAGAAGCATTTTTATTCCTATGAACATGGTATCGCAAGCCAACCCCCACAGAGATACAGGGAGATTAAAGTATATCAATAGGAAACATAAACCAACCGCTTTTCCACAAAGAAATTTAATAAACATGAATGTACATTTTGGTCGCTACGCGGTTTTCTTTCAGCATGACTGAATTGATAATACGGGGTGATTACTAAAGAACTTCACACTTTTAAAAATTTATTACATCAAAGCTATTCAGAATATAGACACACCACATACGGATTCTTAAAGAAAAACTCTTAAAGTTTATTGTCACACAGTTAAAGATGTTCAGTATGCCCCTCTGTAGTCGAATTGTCCCAAACCCTCATTAACATGTCTCCATCAATCCCACGTATTGCTACCGTAATGCATTCTTTCAACTCGTCTAGGTCACGGGGAAGGGGTAGGGTGAAGACCTTGTCTTTTACACACCCCTTAAAAAAAAACACAGCAGTGGATTGGTCGAGCAAACAATAACCTGGAACTTGCAAAGTGGCCATCGCGGAGCCCCCACCTCATACCTTGTGATTTCTATTTAAGGGGGTGTGTAAAGGGCAAAGTCTTCATGACAAAGCCCCCTAACCCTTCCCCGTGACCTAGACGAGCGGAAACAACGCATTACGGTAGCGATACGTGGGATTGATGGAGACATGTTAATGAAGGTTTAGGACGAATACGACTACCGCATTGATGTATGCCGTGACACGACAGGGGGTCATATTGAACATCTTTAAATATGTCACAATAAACTTCAAGAGTTTTTCTTTAAGAATCCGTATGTGGTGTGTCTATATTCTGAATAGCTTTGATGTAATAAATTTTTAAAAGTGTGAAGTTCTTTTGTAATCACTCTGTACATTAACGAAGCCTATTTATATAGAATACAAGCTAATAGGAGAAATTACAGAGGAATCTAAGTAGCCAATAACAGAAAATTACATAGAAAAATTCAATTATTTAATAACATCAACGAAGCTAGACCAATCAGAGAGATTCGTGGGACCTCGATCTGAGTTCAGTAGTTCGTCAGAACGTTTTTTGGCAATCTCTAGTGATTCAAGGAAATTTAGAAACCTATAATCACTGACTTGGTGCAGGATCCTATAGTTATTTGGTATTGCGGCATGGCCAGTCTTGATAATGTGCTGCGCGAATCCAGAGCTTTCCGGTTTATGGTTCTTAATGTACTGATATTGCTCTTTTATCCGGACTGCGATTCTGTGTCGTGATTGGCCGATATGAACACCAGGGCATGAACCACATTTTAGTTCGTAGATACCAGAGCTGGATTCTTGCGGGATCTTGTCCTTGTGAGAACCCAGTAGTTCTTAGTGTGTGGGGACTTTTGTAAATGATTTTGACTCCAAATCTCTTGGTGATCTTGTCTAAGCCTCCAGGTGTTCATTGTACGGTAGTATGAGATACTTTAACCGTTCGTTCTCCCTCACAAAATGTTGTGGCATCCTGTATCATGTCGCGTCTCTTTTGTTTCTTAAGGTATCAACTAAATCGCGTCGTATCCTCTCAGTCTCTTCTTTTTGTTGCTGGGTCATGGGTAGGGCATACGCTTTCTTAACCAGTTGTTGGAAAGCGGCTACTGTATGTGTATAGCAATGGTTGGAGGAGCTGTTAATATATGCTGGTACCAAGGTAGGCTTCCTATATTCCTCAAAGTGAGGCTATTGTTATACCTATATATCAGTAAATCTAGGAAGGGGAGTTTGTGATCGGATTCGAGTTCCATAGTAAATTTAATTGACTGAGAGACGTTGTTCAAGAAGTTGTCAAGGGTATGGTTCTCGTGGTCAAACACCGCGAAAACATCGTCAACATATCTGTATCATATTGTGGGGAAATACTGAAAGCATTCACAGACCTTGTTTTCGAAATCGCGAAGAAAGAGCTCAGCTAGAAAGGGACTAATACAGCACCCCATAGGGGTACCCTCAGTCATCTTAAAGAAGCGGCCATTGTATTGGAACAGGTTGTTGTAATAGCATAACCTGGTAGCTATCATGATATCTCTAACTACACCTAAGGGGATGTCGTTGAAATTCAGCTCCGTTTCTAGAATATCCAAGGTCTCTTTTATAGGAATGCTAGGGAACAAGGAGCAGATACTGAAGGAAACAAGGACACTATTTGTAGGGATGACACAATTTTGGAGATGGTTAACTAACGTAGAACTATTTTTGACAGAAAAAATCCCGTCCAGGGAGGGCCAAACCACGAAACTTTTCAGAGAGAAATTTCTAAAAGTCATATATTGTCAATGATTGGTCTAAAAGAGTTACCTGGATTGTGTATCTTGGGTAAGCAATATAGACGAGGTAAGTGGGGATTGCTAGGGTGCAACTTTTTTTAACTTTTTTAAACAAATATTTGCAGTAGATAATGCAAATCCTAGTTTTCCTGACTAATAGATGAGACGTTCATTCTGATGTTCAGAATATGGGCCTTCATCTAATAACTTATTAACCTTAATAAAATAATCACTCTTCTCAAGTACGACAACATGATTACTTTTGTCGGCTTTGAGGAAGACACAATCAGCTTCCTTGAGTTTCTTAACTGTTTTCCTAATCTCTAAGTGTTTCTAATTATACCCACCATTGTCGACTTTTAAGTTGTGGGCTAATTGGTTCCGACACAGAGAGGTGAATTCGGTAAACTGGTCACGATCCAAGCCTCGAGGTCCCAATGTTATACACAAGATTTTTGAGGTCTTCTTTTGGATCCGCAACTGCAAATTTAAGGACTTTGGATAAAATGTCAACTTCTTTGGAGGATAGCGGCAGCGAGGATTTGTTGATAACTATGTTTTGGTTATTATTCACCCGAGATTGGTTGTTATCTACCAGGAATAAAATTTTCCAGGAATAAGATTTTCCCTAGAGTTGCAGCACAGTTCCGTTACCATAATTTAGTTATTAATTCCCAGTTTTCTAGCCTATCCGAGGCAGAAATCGAAGCGTACAAGATACATAGCAAACTTGGCTATTTGTTACACACAGCTTTGATCGATTGTTTTTTGGAAAAGGATCATGCTGTAAACGGGCATAAACTATACACCAAGGATAGGAAAATTCACCAGAAAATCTTATTAGAAAAATAGTTAAGAAACTCAAGGAAGCTGATTGTGTCTTCCTCAAAGCCGGCAAAAGTAATCATGTTGTCGTACTTGACAAGAGTGATTATTTTATTGGCGTTAATAAATAATTAGATGAAGGCCCATACTCTGAACTTCAGAATGATCCTCTCACACTATTAGTCAGGAAAACTAGGAATTGCAATACCTACTGCAAATATTAGTTTAAAAACGTTAAAAAAGTTGCACCTTTATCCCTAGCAATCCCCACTTACCTCGTCTATATTGCTTATCCAAGATACACAAACCAGGTAATTCTTTTAGACCAATCATTGACAAAATAAACTCCCCCACCAGTTTGGTTACCAAATTTCTTTCTGAAAAGTTTCGTGGTTTGGCCCTCCCTGGACGGGATTTTTCTGTCAAAAATAGTTCTACGTTAGTTAACCATCTCCAAAATTGTGTCATCCCTACAAATAGTGTCCTTGTTTCCTTCGATATCTGTTCCTTGTTCCCTAGCATTCCTATAAAAGAGACCTTGGATATTCTAGAAACGGTGCTAGATTTCAACGACATCCCTTAAGTGTAGCTAGAGATATCATGATAGCTAACAGGTTATGCCGTTACAACAACCTGTTCCAATTCAATGGCCGCTTCTTTAAGATGACCGAGGGTACCCTATGCGGTGCTGCATTAGTCCCTTTCTAGCTGAGCTCTTTCTTCGCGATTTTTAAAACAAGGTCTGTTAATGTATCTTTGAGTATTTCCCGACAATATGGTACAGATATGTTGAGATGTTTTTGCGGTGTTTCACCTGAAGAACCATAGCCTAGACACCTTCTTGAGTGTTTAAACAACGTCTCTCAGTCAATTAAATTTACTATCCCCTTCCTAGATTTACTGATAAATTAAATCCGATCACAAACTCCCCTTCCTAAATTTACTGATAAATAACAATAGCCTCACTTTTGAAGCCTACCTTTATACCAGCATATATTAACAGCTCCTCCAACCATTGCTATACACATAAACTAGCCGCTTTCCAACAACTGGTTAAGAAATCGTATGCCCTACCCATGACCCAGCAACAAAAAGAAGAAGAGATTGAGAGGATACGACAGTTCGCTGCAAATAATGGATACCAACCCGATTTAGTTGATGCCTTAATCAAGAAACAAAAGAGACGCGACTTGATACAGGACGCCACAACATTTGTGAGGGAGAACGAGCGGTTAAAGTATCTCGTACTACCGTACAATAAACACCTGGTCAGAGGCTTAGACATGATCACCAAGAGATTTGGAGTCAAAATTATTTATAGAAGTCCCCACACTCTAAGAACCTTACTGGGTTCTCACAAGGACAAGATCCCGCAAGAATCCAGTTCTGGTATCTATGAACTAAAATGTAGTTCATGCTCTGGTGTTTATATCGGCTAATCACGACGCGGAATCGCGATCCGGATAAAAGAGCACTATCAGTACATTAAGAACCATAAACCGGAAAGCTCTGGATTCACGCAGCACATTATCAAGACTGGCCACGCCGCAATACCAAATAACAATAGGATCCTGCACCATGTCAGTGATTATAGGTTTCTAAATTTACTTGAATCACTAGAGATTGCCAAAAAACGTTCTGACGAACTATTGAACTCAGATCGAGGTCCCATGAATCTCTCTGATTGGTCTAGCTTCATTGATGTTATTAAATAATTGACTTTTTCTATGTAAGTTTCTCTTATTAGCTACTTAGATTCCTCTGTAATTTCTCCTATTAGCTTGTATTCTATATAAATAGTCTTAGTTAATGTACTATCAATTCAGTCTGTTGAAAGAAGGCCGCGTAGCGACTGAAATGTACATACAAGTTCATTAAATATCTTTGTGGGAAAAGCGGTTGGATTATGTCTCCTATTGATAGTCTTCAATAGGGTCAATAAAGTATTTACTCTTTTTAATTAGGATTAAAGTATGTTGCGCTGCCTGATTGTTGGCGTCCCGAGAGCGACTAGGCAATGTAGTGCAGCCAACATTGGAGCCTACAGACCTGTTCGAAGGTGATGATGTAATGGAATAAAATCAAGTCACGTCACATAACATTAAACTACGTAGAAATAAACAAATAAAACAACCTACAAACGCTGTAGGCTCTTAAAGTAACATCTTGACGTAGACTATGAACAATGCACATCAAGGCGTACATCCAAACTATGGGTAAAAACAAATGTGAACAAAACAGATCACACAAATGTCCATTGCGTTTCAAGACTCACAGCAAGTGTTCTAAGGTCCGGCCATGTGTTTACACGCACAGGTTACAGCGCCGTAATAGCGACTCCCGTGCATGACGTAGTACATTCGGTCGTAGCACAATAACAGAGACTCAGCAACTGTCCTACTCTAAGAACTACTGATCTAGAAATTTAACGTTAATTTAATTTAACATGTGAGGCCTTAGCCTATTAATTCAATTTAATTTAAAATCAATAACGAAAGGATAATATCCAGAAACGGTGACTCAGCAACCGTCCTGGTCTATGAAGTATTAATCCAGAAAATTTAATATTAATAGTACACAACCTCTGAGGCTTTCGCCTAAAAGATTTATTAACAAGATACAACAAATTATGCTCGACCAATGCAACTAATTTGTATAAATATTTATCTTGCAATATTCTCATATACTTCTGCGGACATCTGAAGTTCTCTAATCCATCTTCTCGGGAGGATTACTGAAACCCGAATGGCTAAATTGTCTTTTCTGAAGAACGACGCAATGGGATGCACTATCAGAACAAAACAAAAATAAATGAATATTATTTACATTGCTATATTGTACGCGCGCCTTACTGACTACGCCAGGTAATGCGTCTAGCAATATTAATGACAATATCCAGTCAATGTTCCGAATTCGAGCACTATCCAACATTAGCTCCAAAGAAGGCTCACCTTTGTAAGTAAGAATAAGGGCTTCGAAACGAGCTACGCAATGTTCACCGGTGAGATGCGCGCTTACACTGCTATCTCTTTAAGTAAATTTGCCTGCTCGCACGCAGGAATCCTAAGCAGGTCGTCGCTGCTTGTCGTATTGCCTCCTTGGCTTCCTCCTGTCTGCCCTCGGAAACAATCCTTGTTCTCGGGCGCCTGCTGCCTCTTTATTTATGCCCCATCATCGTAACTCAATGAGAGCGTGGGAAGCTTCGCATGTAGGCCTAACGTCGTATTATCCCTCGCCTGGCCGTTCTCCAGCTCCTCCGGCTTCCTTACCAAACCAATCTTGTTTTCGGTCTTAATAAAAGCTGAGAACGTTGCACTTTTGGCAGTCCTGCCTAACGACATATCATCGCCCACCGACTTCCACCTTCCATGAACGATTTCTCGTTCGGGTGTGGCTCCACCCTTTTCGTACGGCAAAACGTTATCGTGCAATTCCAGTCGTGTTATTGACTGCCCTTCCCCTTGTGGTCCTCGGGACGTGAACGCTTCTCAGTTCCCACGTAACACGCAGCAGAGAGGCCTACTCACGGCTTTGTGCTCTCGGTCACAATATCTGCGCTTTGGCTGCCTTCTCTCAACCAGCAAATTTTCTCGTCGCCTACTGCCCAAATTTCCCTTCATATATGCTTTCAGCCCTTGGGAACTTTTCCCTTGCTTACCCCCTTGATTACTATTATATGTAGAGTTCTCTCACTGTAAGGTGAAATGGAGGAGTTCACTTTATTGCCTTCAATAGGTAATAGGTGCATTGATTAAATACAGCAGAAGATCTGTGAATTAGGGGCTTTGCTTTAGCAAAGCGATTGTGTTGTAGACATTTTATCAGGGACAGAAAATATAGTTAATAAAATTATTAAAAAGTTATTGTATGTTTAATTGTTAAAAAGAAGAAAAAATTAAACGATCACATGTGTTTCATATTTACATGTTTTTAATTATGTTTTTAATTGAAGATTAAATATTCAAAACTGCAAAAAAATATATCATTTAGACAAATTAGACAAACTTTTTCTTAGATTCCTTCTAAACTATCTATATTTGGAACCGAAAAAAGAATTAAACAAGAATGATTTTACCGCCAAAGCGGATAAAGGGAGCACATTTTCTTGTTATAGCATCGTACATGGATATATAGAATTAACCAACATTTTAAAACACTTGAGAGTAAATAAATAAATATGAAAACAAATTGTAAATTACTATTTAAATAGGCTAACGTATAGAGAGAATTTAAAAGAATAAACTTGAAGAATGAAAGGTAAATGGAGAGTGAAGTTATTCCTCATACACTTAAAAAAATAAAAAAATTCTCACATAATGTTAAACGAAGTGAGCCTCAAATGCTGAAGCGTTATGTGTAAGCATCTATTACATTTTCATATTAAATTACTAAAGTCTTATTGAACCAAGCGATTAACTACTATTAAATTAATTAGTAATGAGTTTTAGATACCATTAAGCCTAAGAGTACTATACTCTTGATTCAAATAAGCTATGGATAACAAAAAATCTAATAACGCGTAAGGAGTTGGTTGATATATTACACGCCATATCTTAGCATTAAAAGTTCTATAAATTCTGTATTGTATCATTAAGGCACGTGCTACAAAACCAATTGCCACTATCATTATTTACTCGTTATATTCACTCATGGCACGTTGTTACGAGTTGTTTGCTATATTACATGCCATATGTTACCATTTAAAGTTCCAATGGTGCCATACGGTATCATATGGCACCTTTAAGGCACGTGCTACTAAGCCAATACAATTATCATTATTTACACGTGATATTCACTCATGGCACATTGTAACGAGTTGTTTGATATATTACATGCCATATCTTAGCATTGAAAGTTCCAATGGTACCATATGGTATCATAGAGCACCATTAGGGCACGCGCTAGTAAACCAATAACCAGTATCATTATTTACACGTGATATTCACTCATGGCCGGTTATTACCAGTTGTTTGATATATTACATGCCATATGTTAACATTTAAAGTTCCAATGGTACCATATGGTATCATATGGCACCATTAGGGCACGTGCTACTAAACCAATAACAATTATCATTATTTTCTCATGATATTCACTCATTACATGTTGTTACGAGTCGTTTGATATATTACATGCCATGTGTTAGAATTGAAACTTCCAATGGTACCATATCATGCCAAAGGGCACCATTAGGGCACGTGCTACTAAACTGTTAACCATTATCATTATTTTCTCGTGATAGTCACTCATGGCACGTAGTTACGAGTCGTTTGATATATTACATGCCATATCTTAGCATTGAAAGTTCCAAGGTTACCATATGGTATCATAGGGCACCGTTAGGGCACGTGCTACTAAACCAGTAACTATTATCATTATTTTCTCGTGATATTCACTCATGGCACCTTGTTATAAGTCGTTTGATACATTACATGCCATATCTTAGCATTGAAAGTTCCAAGGTTACCATATGGTATCATAGGGCGCCATTAGTGTACGTGCTACTAAACTGTTAACCATTATCATTATTTTCTCGTGATAGTCACTCATGGCTCATTGTTACGAGTCGTTTGATATATTACATGCCACATCACTATATACCGTTATATTCATTCATGAGACATCCTTTCACATACACGTGCCATTAGACCGATACTTGCTATCACTAGTTACTCTTTTATATTCGTTCATGATATGTTGTGACAATTTGTTTGATATATTACATGCCATATCTTGTTATAGGAAATGTTTAAGAGGGTATCATAATGGTACCATTGAAGCACGTGCTATTAGAGCACGTACTTATTCCTGCTATCTCACGTTCGTACTTCTGCGTACTCTGTCCCATTTTAATGGATTGGTGAAAACAGACTGTGAAAAAGTTAATTCGTTTTCAAGTTATCGTAATAAATGCTAAGCTCCCTAGGAATAAAAGAATTCTCTTGATTTAGGGACCGAACTGCCCTTTTAATAATCGTCAAACACGTGCATCCTGCACGCACACCATCTCATTAACGTTTAGAGCACGCGCAGAACCGAACCCATGTTCTCAACACGCGTTTTACCAAATGCGAGGATAATTCGTTTCTTCCAGCAATTCAAGACATGATTGAATGAATTGTGAGATTGCAATACATGCAATTCAATATATGCAACGCAATGAATTGTGGGATTGTCTACAAACGGACGGACGGACGGACAGCTGGACAAACCGATCACATAAGCACATTTCTATATATAGAAAATGTGCTAAAAATACAAATATTTTCAAAATGTCCGATTTCCTTCCAATATGCATTGAAAAACGTGCAATTTTAAATGTTTCATCCACTTATTGGTAAAGTTTTGTACCATTTATATTTTTTATTATGAATCAATTTATTTTTGATAGAAACATCTTTAAAATATTTGTATTGTTTTCTGAACGAATTCAAATTTTAGATACATTTTATAAGTATTTTAATATCTTTTATAAAAAGGTTCCTTTTTTATCCTCATTAAAATTATATAAGGAAATTAAACTTGAAAAATTATAACTTAACATTTTGATCTAAAAATCTGTAATTATATTTTATACTTTCGTAAGCTATCTCTTCTTTGCTTTTTAACTTAGATGTTAACATTTATAAATTTGGGAAATTATTGGGAAATACTATTTTGAGCAAGCGATTAGCGCTCCGTACTGACATAACCAAGTATTTAAATTATATTTTAAGAAACGTGTTAATTTAGAATAATCAAACAATTCTAAACGAATATTAATTTGGACTCAAGTCTTGAGGGATTGATTTGGGAATTGACTATCAATGACACTAGAGGATTAGCAAAATATTATCCGTCATTAATGTTATGACTTTTTGCACGGATTTTACTTGTCTATACTAATATTATAAAGAAGTAAAGTTTGTGTGTTTGTATATTTGTTAAATTGTAAGGGGTAATCTCGGGATCTACTGAACCGATTTTAAAAATTCTTTCACCAATAGAAAGCCACATTATTGCTGAATGTTATAGGTTATATAAAAAACCGAAAAATAAAAAGGCTTTTACGTGGTAGTCGGTTTTGCAATCTTTAATATATGTCATTGACCTATGATATGCGTGGACCAACAATGTATGTCATGTCCTACAATGCTGAGTAAAGTTTCTGCAACAATAGGCTATAAAAAATTACTTTGGCTATGGTCATGGATGAAGAAATACAGGATGGGAAACTCCATTGTTTAAAGCGTGATTTTTTTTTCACTTTACTTTTCCTTATTGCCCTCGATGGCTCAGTGGTTGCATGATATCCTCTGATCAACACGTCCTAGATTGAAGGCCTGATAACGGAAACGTCATACATTGTTACATCATCATTAGTCGACCAAATTTAGGGCTTATTATTGGTAGAAATAGGATTAACAATGGTCGACTAATATAACAGTGTATGACATTTCCGGTATTAGGCCTTCTGTCTAGGTGGTGTTGCTCTGATGCCCGTAGATGTGGCTTCGATCCCGGCCGAGGATGACGAGGATTTTTTCAGGGGGAAAATATTATTATATAAAAGAACGAGCGAAAAATGTATACACTCACTCATTCATTTATTCATTACGAAATCTCCAGAACTATGAAGCTTACAAACTTGAAATTTTACAAGTACCTGTATATTTCTCTCGGCTTCTAGGTGAGGGTGATAGAGGAATAAAATCTAAGCAATATTTACCTATTTCATTTTTCTCTCTGGGGCATTGATTTTGAAATAAAAAATGTTGATATCCTACCTGCAGGAAATAGTTGTCTGGAATCTGTGGGTTCGAACCAGGAACCTTCTGCTCACCGTGCAGATGCGCCAACCAATTGCGCCACTGTGGACATGGAAGCATTAACGCTATCTATATGTCTTTAGGGCTGGTTGGAGCAGTACCCAGTTCGTAGGCTGGGACTATCTTTCCTACTGCGTATAATCGTTCCTGGTTCGAACCCAGGCTGTGGAATTTTCTTTCCTATTTTCATCAATAATTTCAACATCTGAGGTTTGGCGTGAAAAAAAAAATAAAATAAAAAAGAAAAAACTCCTCTTAAGACCTTTCATTTATTAATCTAGAACACTTATTGTAAAACATTTGCATGTTTCATAAAAAACAAGTCATCTTATTGTACTATACGCAATGTGTTTTTTATTCTTTTTATTACATGATTAACCATGATTTTCACTTGGTACAGAAGTACGGGTCGAGTGGCATATTACGTCTACACGACGTCCAACATTTTTTATCTCAAAAATAACACACGAGAAAAAAATGAAAGAGGGAAATGTTGCTTAGATTTGATACCTCTATCACCCCCCATATTTGTACACTATCCTGTATACATAAATATGAAAAACTATATTTTTCTCCGAGCGACGCCGGGTACTTCAGCTAGTTTAGAAATAACAGAAAACAATGTAACATTGCATAAAATTTTTATTTTTTTATATTTCTGCCACTCCTCAACATTAAAATTGTGATTGTTTTATATCATTTCATTTATATAAAATCAGTGACGGTGGACATTGTCACAACAAAGAAAAAATCTAACAATGGGTTATTTCCCGATTATACAAACGGGTGGGTTCGCTTCTAGTATTTCATAAAATTGCGTACAACTTTAAAAGTTCAATCTTCTAAATTTTAAAGATACATCAAAATTGATGCTCTTTTATTCAAAATATTAAAATACTTATATCTCAAAAATTTGGATTCGATCAGAAAACAATACAAATATACTCAAGATGTTTTTTTATCAAAAAAAAAACTGATCATAATAAAAATATAAATGATACAAAACTTGACCAGTAAGTGGGTATTAATTCCAAATATAATAATTAAAAAATAGAGGAATATCCAAGCACATTAGCATTTAAAATTCCACGATTGTCAATTCATTCTGGAAGGAAAATGGACATTTTGAAAAAAATTGTATTTTTTTTAATCCTTTTTTCGATTCCAAGTATATAGATAGTTTAGAAGAAATCTATGAAAAATGTTGTCTAATTTGTCTAAATGGTATATTTCTTTGCAGCTTTGAATTTTTAATTTTCAATTAAAAACAGAATTTACAATTAAACATGTAAATATGAAACACATGTGATCATTTATTTTTTTTTTCTTTTTAACAATTAAACACACAATAACTTATTAATAATTTTATTAACTCTTTCATCTCTCGATGATAAAGGTCTACATCACAATCGCAAAGCAAAGCCATTAATCCACAGATCTTGTGCTTTAATCCACGTAGCTTGGCTATGCGCCAAGTTTTTCTGGCACGTGCCGCATGCGCAGTAACGACCTTGTGCCGAGACACTCCCGCTACACACTCTGCTTACTATCTATTGAACAGGATAAAGTGAACTCTTCTATTTCACCTTACAGTGAGAGAACTCTAAGGGTATCTTTGGAAGGCTCCTTTTTTGTCAGATAACCGGAGTTCGACTCCCGCTTTGTTCTCGAATAATTTCTATGTCTCCAATCCGTTTTTCTCCTACTTTGCACTTGTCGCAATCCTACATTATCCTTTACCCCTCTGTTTCTCTGTCTAATCTTACGCTTATTTTCATCTCCTTCATTACAATACCTTTTCATTATCTCATTGCCCTCATCCTTTGAGGGTACCACCTGATTTGCGGACTTATTTCCCTTCGCCGTATTTATAAGCTTCTTCGATCTTATACTATCTGTTTCAGTGACATATCCGTAACCTTCATGCTCGGTTTTCTTAAAAATGCCCCGGTACTTTGTGTTATAAAAGCACCTGCTTCTCGTCGATATACGTGCTTTCGAACGACCACCTTCTTTAAATCTTGTTAGTTGCTTATCCTCAGTGTCACTTTTCACTTTCTGCTCTAACCCGGTTAACTCCGTAACCGTTACCTGCAACTGGCTAATTCGTCTAAGTAACACTTCATATTCCTCTTTCTGCAACATAACCTTCTCCTCTCTATTATCTTTTACTTTATCCCTAATTTTCTCTTCTTTGGCTGCTATATGTTGAACACTCCAAGCAATTTCGCTTTCCTTTGTTTCAACAACCTGCTTACAATTCCAGCTAGCTATTTCATGCCCTTCTTCGCGCGATTCTATTACCATGCTTATCTCATACTGTGCTATATTATTCTGGCATGGTAACTTATCAATTTTATCTATTCCTACCTTGTGCTCAGAACAGCTGACCCCTTGAAATAGCCCTAAAGAGCACTTTTCATTCTCCACGGCTACTGGATAGCTATATCCCATAAATTTAATTTCTTTAGCCTCTACTCGGTCACTCCATGGCCACTTTTTCATGAGCGCCCTCTTACTGCCTTTGGTTTGACTTATCACCCTAACCTGGCGACCAAGCAGAGCCGGTTTTAACATATTCTCCCAGCCTATTAACGCGTTGCTAAACATGCAAAGCACCATAACCTCTTCGCCTGACAATTGCTCAGCCCTGGAAACTTGGGTATAACACCTTAATTCTTTGCTGGCCACTACCTTTCTAGATTTCGGACAGCTAATTCCAAAGTTTCCTTTCTTACTTTCGTAACCAACTGTCTGACTGGTATTTTATCTACCAGCTCTTTCAAGGCATTGACTAGCATTTGCTCATCTATCAACCCTGTTGCATAGGCCACTGATAATGCCACTCACTGCCTTATCAAGCCAATTTGCCCACTTTTCTTAATTACTTCCTTTACATCATTTACCCACCTTAAATTATTTAACTCTGTATCTTTCATACCGCCATTTTCTCTATTGGTCACTGATTCTTTACTTTCAATTTTATCCTTAGCATTGACTAACTTTTTAGCCTTTCTGCCTTTTCTTCTCCTTACACCTACCCGAGTTCCTACTTTATCAACCGACAATATCTCTACGCAATCATTCTGGTTCGATTTTGCTACCGATATTGACTCCTGATTCCAGAACTCCTCGTTAGGCTCTTCTAGTAACCCTTCTCTTAACATTAGTTTTTCTACTAACTCAGTTGCCTGGTCTAGAGTACCCGGCCTACTTCTTCTTACTGCCCCTTTTATTATTGGAGAAAACACCTATCTTAATGTTTTGACTCCATCCCTCTATGTTATGGAAAATTTTCTTAACATTATCGTTAAAAACTCTAATAGTTTTTCCAATTTCTACTTTAAACTTTAACCTCCTTAACCCGTCCTTAAACGCTTTTTGGTCTTTATCTTTCCCCATCTCTAATCCTTAACCTAATATACACTTAGTGTTTATCTTGTTACACCCGGCCGCCCATCCCCACGCACGGGATTGCCTAAGAAACTCAGCCTATGACGCTGTACCCAAGACTCAACTCCAACCTCACAGCCAACCTTGCTTACTAAGTGGAATCACCAATCCTATGGGGAAAACAACAAAAATTAGTTTCAACAAACGAGAAAAAAAAATTGTCCAAAACTAAACTTCAAATTTGTGGAAGCGTTGAATTTTTTTTTTAAATACAGAAAATCAATTATTATTTTCTAGTACCTACAATCGCCACTACTGTCGATTGGCGCGCTGCTACCAAGCCGCCCACCACCCCCTGTAAATTAACTGTTTAGTGGGGAAATGTGGGGATTAAATGAGGTAGAAAAGTTGGCATTTGAAGAATTAGTTTTATTGAAATTCTCAAAATATCCCAAAATATTCAAATTAACAAAGTACAAATAATCCTTAGATGCTTCTGCAGGATACTAAGTGATTACAATAACTGCATAAATCAATTAAGATTAAATTAAATATTAAACAGAATTTCTCATATGAGTTCCAAAGCTTTAAAGAAATGGAATTCCACAATAACAGAAACTCAGCAACTGTCCTAGTCTAAGAACTATTGATCTAGAAATTTAACGTTAATTTAATTTAACATGTAAGGCCTTAGCCTATTAATTCAATTTAATTTAAAATCAATCACGAAAAGATAATATCCAGAAACGGTGACTCAGCAATCGTCCTGGTCTATGAACTATTGATCCAGAAAATTTAATAGTACACAACCTCTGAGGTTTTCGCCTAAAAGATTTATTAACAAGATACGACAAAGTATGCTCGAACAATGCAACTACTTTGTATAAATGTTTATCTTGCAATATTCTCATATACTTCTGCGGACATCTGAAGTTCTCTACTGCACAACGGCGAACCCGTCGTGTAACCCTTTTGGCGGGAGGATTACTGGAACCCGAATGGCTAAATTGTCTTCTCTGAAGAACGACGCAATGGGATGCACTATCAGAACAAAACAATAATAAATAAGCATTAATTACATTGCTATATTGTACGCGCACCGTACTGACTACGCCAGGTAATGCATCTAGCAATATTAAAGACAATATCCAGTCAATGTTCCGAATTCTAGCGCTATCCAACGTTAGCTCCAAAGAAGAGCTTCGCAACGCGCTATGCAATGTTCACCGGTGATATGCGCGCTTACGCTGCTATCTCTTTCCACCAGTAAATTTGCCTGCTCGCACGCAGGAATCCTAAGCAGGTCGTCGCTGCTTGTCGTATTGCCTCCTTGGCTTCCTCCTGTCTGCCCTCGGAAACAATCCTTGTTCTAGGGCGCCTGCTGCCTCTTCATTAATGCCCCGTCTTTGTAACTCAATGAGAGCATGGAAAGCTTTGCATGTAGGCCTAACGTCGTATTATCGCTCGCCTGGCCGTTCTACAGCTCCTCCGGATTCCTTACCAAACCAATCTTATTTTCGATCTTAATAAAAGCTGAGGACGTTGGACTTTTGGCAGTCCTGCCTAACGACATATCATCGCCAACCGACTTCCAGCTTCCATGAACGATTTCTCGTTCAGGTGTGGCTCCACCCTTTTCGTACGGCAAAACGTTATCGTGCAATTCCAGTCGTGTTATTGACTGGCCTTCCCCTTGTGGTCCTCGGTAGGTGAACGCTTCTCAGTTCCCGCGGCAGCGGGGCCTACCTACGGATTTGAGCTCTCGGTCAGAAATAAATGGCCTTACCTGCAGCACGCGTGCCCGCCTAGAAGCCTCTCTTAGCTCCGAGTTCCTGGGAAGACAGCCTAAACACCTGCACTCTTATTTTCCTTCCTTTTTCATCGAAATCTCGACTTGCTCTCTCCCTCTCTCTCTCTCTCTCTCTCTCTCTCTCTCTCTCTCTCTCTCTTCCTTTCTTATGCTTGCTCCCTCCTACACGAACTGGGATTTGATAGGTTTTCTTACTAACACCTCCCAAATTTTGTGACACCTAGTTTTGTGTGTGCAGACAATGCAGTTCATGACAGTAGTTCGCAGCGGTGATCTTCTGCCCCTGCTGTAGGAAGCTGTAATACACTACACCACGGATGTTCGACCAAACTATAAACATGAGCTCTTTGGGGTGCAAGAGGGGTTTAGGGAACTGTCGCGAAGGTTAATCAGCATCCAGCCATTGTGCTGACCATTTTCTGTTGTTGTATAGGAGCCACCTCTCGTCGCAGGTGACAATGCGATCAAGAATCCCCGCTTCTTCATGGCGCAAAAGCAATTCCGTGCACACTTCCAACCGATGCTGTTTTTGGTTTTCCGTAAGTTCATGTGGGACCCATTTGTCCTGCTTTTTCACCTTTCCAATGGATCTAAGGTGTTTACTGACAGTCGACGCTGATATAGCATGATCCCCTGCAAAGTTCCAAACAGTTTTTGACAAGTCCTCTTTCACAGACTGCTTCAGATGAGCATCATTCATCACGTTGGGCAGTCTGCCGCAGAGGTCCAGCAGTCTCCCATGCTCATTTTCCAGGTCCGTTACCCCTGCCCAGAATTTTCGGAACCAATGTTGGACAGTACATTCGTTTATGGTGCCTACACGAAATAACTTATTGATGTTTCGAGAGGCGTTGGATGCAGTGTGATTCAACCTGAACTCGTGATACATTATCACACGTAATTCGAATGATGTCATGACAATCTTCGCTTGGATTTAAATAAACACTAATAAATATCATTGCAGACATGCAAATTTTAGGCAGCTGGTCACTGATAGGTTTATCCCTGGGAATGTGCCACTTTGTTATGGGTACTTGCTACTAAACGTGGAAACCGTGCTCGAAATCCGACATTTGTTATGCAAAGACCTGATACATATTAACACCATTGAAACATATTAAATTTGGCTTAAAGACCTCAGCAAATCAGGTGTAAAAGAATGAAAAATTCTGATAGAGCTCATTCACCTTAAATGACTGAAAAAATATCACTCAATGCTGTTGAGCTCGAATACCTTAGCAGCAGACCTTAAACAATGTTGGCTGTAAACATTTAACCAATCAAGCTAGGCGAAGTGAACTTGAAAGTATTCGTCCTATTTGATAAGCCAAATTCATAATTTAAAAGAAACGTTTTTAACCTGTGTTTTGTTTTGAATTAATTAGGACGTCATTGCACAAAATGTTTTGACCAGTAAAGAGTTTAACATCAAGAGAGAGACAGACAGAGAGAGATAGATAGAGAGAGAGAGAGAGAGAGAGAGAGAGAGAATATTAATTATCAAACAAAAACCCATTGATACAATAAATACCAGATCAGAGAAACTTGTAAAGAATCAAGACTGGCAGAAAAATGCCAGGAAAAAGACCTGTCAATCGCAGGTCAGTCTGGAAACAAGAGTCAGAAACCACATTTAATGATATCAAATCAAAAAGAGTAAACAACGCAGGTAAAAGAAAAAAGGAAAACGAGGGTTGGCCTTAACACTATGTGTATAATGGGTTAAAAATGGGGGTTGGACGAAAAATGTGGGCAATAGAGTCACAGAGAATCGAGCTGACACCACCACTCAAGCAGTGAATGAAAGTCTGATGCTCTACCCACTTGCCTGTGTAAAAAAACAGTGAAAAACCGAAGTGATTTTCTAACCAAAATTTAACTTAAATCTCATATAGAATGTTGCCTACATTGCGCAACCTACGCTTGCCCTTAAAAAGAGTAAACATTGAGAGACAAAATTATTTAAAACAAACATCAAAATGAGCAACCAAAACAAAAATCAGAGGGAGCAGAAGAAAATTAAACATTCTTAGCGAGAAGCTGTATTTATAAAAGTTTGCGATATCAATTGTCAAACCTCTAAATAATTGGGTCAGAGTTGTCAGTAGTCGATTGAAACAATACACCCATTATTGGAAAATTAAGAAAAAGCAATACACCTTGAAACAGAAGTAGTTTTATTTATAAAAAAGTGTAAAATAGTTTGGTAAAAAATTTGGTTGCACAAGAAACAATAGTTAACTGGTAATTAGGCAATCATCTTAGCAACCCCTGTTTTCCTTGATATATATTGCATTTCAAGAGCAGAGTATATACTTACTTACTTACTTTTCAAACCTGCTTATCCGTTAGGGTCGCGGGGGCAGCAGCCCTATGAAGGATCTCCAGCGATCGCGATCTTCCGCCATCAGGCACATGTCCTCCCTTGTAATATCCAAGCGACTCGAACCCAGATTCTCCATGGAAAATAACAACTGCCTAGGAAGACTAGTTTGCGGCATCCGTATCACGTGGCCATACCAGCGCAACTGAGATCTCTCAATGCGGAGAAGTAGCGGCTCAATACCTAAAGATTCTCTTATTGTGCTACTGTACACTCTATCTAGTAGGGTAATACCTGCCACACCTCTCTGAAATCTTATTTTGGCCGCTTGTACCCACGATCGCACTCTTTCGGTCATTACCCAAGCCTCATGACCATAGGTGAGAATGGGGACAAAGACAGATTTGAAGACGGAGAGCTTGGCTTTGTTACCCAGCTCGCGCTTCCTTACCACGGATCGCCACAGTTCACGTCTGACACAGCTTGCTGCACCGATCCGAGCATCCAATTCTTTCTCCTGCCGTCCATCACTCGTGAATGCAATCCCGAGGTACTTGAATTTCTCCATGTGTCTCAATGAGGCTCCCCTAACATGGAGATGACACTGAGCAGGCTGTCTTGAAAGGACCAGAACCTCGGTTTTAGCCACACTGATTTTCATCCCAGCTTCTTCACATTTGGATGCAAACCGGTCTAGTGCATGCTGAAGGTTCGTGCGAGAAGACCCAAAGAGGACAAGGTCGTCAGCAAACAGCAACCTCTCCACCAGGCAGTCGCCCACACAAACACGCTCATCGCCTTGGCTGCTCCTGTCTATCCAGTCCATAAAGTTAATGAACAAGAGGGGCGACAGTACGCACCCTTGGTGGAGCCCAACACCCACGGTAAACGGTCTTGAATTAATGCCATTTATCCGGACACACATCTCAGAGCTTTCGTACAGAGACATGATAGCAACCAGTAATTGCCCATCCACTCCATAGTCTTGCAACACTTGCCAGAGCTTCTTCCGAGGAACTCTGTCATATGCTTTTTCGAGGTCCACAAAGCAAGCGTAGACCTCTTTTGCATACTCCCAGGATTTCTCAAAGATTTGCCTTAGAGCAAAGATGTGATCCGTCGTGCTTCGGCCAGATCGGAAACCACACTGCTCCCCTGACAGTTTGGAGTCGACTATTTTCCGACTTCTCTTCTCCACACACTTGGGCTTTCACTGAACACAACTTCTCGTCATCAAGCACGGCTCGTCACTGGATGGGTGACCATCCGTGATAGCCAATCTTTACCCCCCCCCCCCCCAGCTGCTGTGACCATCATACAGCAATCGTGAATCCATGTCCATCCAGGGACCCAACTCGTCGGCCTCTGGCCATACAGGCCCTGGATGGACATATTGAATCCAATTAATTAATAAAAATTAAATAAAATAAAATAAAATAAAAAATTTATTAATTACACCACATTAATTAAAAGTATTTAAGACATTAACAAACCCATTGTACTAAGAGTTCACCTGTGACGTGAGCAGCTCCTCTGAAAGCCAGCGTAATGGAATGTGGAGGGGAGGTGACAGCGACACTTTTGATTTTTTGGGTGTGGCCAGGTGAAAAAAAATGTGGCCTCCAAATTCCTTTTCGCTATAGGTCGACCTCTTCTGTAACATTCTAAACCCCCATATTTACCCGTGACATCTAATTTTTACACTATACGGGTAAACAAGATATGGTTGCACCAAGACAGGTCCCCAAGTCACACAAATGCGTTAAGTCGCCTGTTTCTGGAACGCATGCAAGAAGATACCGGAATTCATTCCATTCAGCAACATTTGCCGTCAAGTCCCTGGAATCATCTCTTATAGATTTCTCAACTTTGGTCCAATTAGGCAGGATTTCGGAAAAAGACGACCGCGAACAGTGGAGGATCTTTGGAAAGACTGCCAATAGGAATAGTTAGAAATTGATCTTGGTGTTCTGCGTTCCAGCCTCCTGCAATGGGAACTGTGATGCATGGCTACCTGATTGATCAGACTCGATGGCGGCGAAAGAAGTTATCCATCTTTTCTGGTCCTCTGTATCGTTTTACCATAGATCCCTAACAAACCTTTGTAATCGAAAAAATCACCAATTTAATAAAAACAAAGAAACAATAAAACGATATGTACGACATAGCAGAAATTTCAAATAGAACTAGATGGAACCCATCAAAAATTTACGGTAAGCAACTGTGTGGTTTCACAAAAACGTTTTTATCAGATCAATACGCATGCATTTAAAGCAATTTTTAATTGTAAATTTTCGCAAATAATAGTAATAATGGATATAAAAATTAACTTTTACAAATCTACAGAATAAGATATTTCACTTAAAACCAATATGAAGTTTAGATATGCGGTAATTTTCTCTAACGAGCTGACGAAAAAATCACTTTTGGAACTTGATTATACAAGGTGCTTTTGAAAAGGATGTCGTGAGATACTTAGCGACGTTCCGTACCTTAAAATAAACACAACTTACCTCATACGTTTTGTCGAAATTGCATTCCTTAAAAGTGTAAACAGCTCGTGAAGTTTCGTTAAACTCCGCCCAAAACGTAAACAAAAGCGCATGAAAAAAGTAAACACCCCTACATGTTCCATAATGGGTTTCTTCGAAGTACCTGTGCACTAATGTTTTGGCCCGAAACTCAATCATTAAATCCAGTACACTGTCACAATCGATTGTTTGCTTTGATTGATAAAATGGTAAACAAGTAATTGCTTCGACAATCAAGAAACGCATTAGTATTAAAATGCATGTTCTGTCCGAACCTCAATTAGGCTTACGTAAAGTGATCACAGAAGCGATTTTGTTAACGCAAGATTTCTTCGTTTTAAAATCAAGTAACAATTGATAAAAGCCTGTTTTATTGAAGTATGTTTTCTTTCACGCAGTTTCCATTAACCTAATTTGGCTTTCCTATGAGAGTGGTTGAGTTTAGGACCAACACATTAGCAGTTCGCCGAAACCTAGTAATGGAACACGTGGTGATGTTTACTATTTTCATTCGCTTTTGTTTACGTTATGGGTGGAGTTTAACCAAATTCACAAGTTGTTTACTCCTTTAAGGAATGCAATTTCGACAAAACGTACGAGGAAACTTCTGTTTATTTTAAAGCGCAGAACACCGCTAGATATCTCACGAAGACCGTTTCAAAAGCACTCTGTATAGATTATAAATATCAATTCATTTAAGAATGAATATCACCTGAAGCACTTAACAATAACAGATCTGTCCTTGATTACAGCTATTCTTTTGAGAAGAGTTTTTATTGAAATTATTTTTTCATAATAAGTGATAAATGAGAGGTCAAGCTTCGAGCAACACTGCTTCTTGAATTCAAACTGTCACAAAACAACTATGCTGAAATGCATGTCAGATATAAGGACAACATTCCTTGTCAATGTGAGAAGCTCAGTTATTATCAAAATATCTGAATGGGGATGAATCTCTCGAAGATAACGCCCGCCCTAGCCACTTGAAGATGATGAAGATGCGCTGAAGGTGCTTATTGCGGCAATTTCATGCACAATTTTTATGCATTAGCGCAGCAACAGAGGGAACTGTACATAAGTCATGACTTACCATTTTCGCATACATGGTAAGTCAAAACATAGGATAAATGGATCTTTCATACATTATCAAGAGCAAATAAAGTGCAACGCCTGGTCACTCGCTCTTCCCTGCTCAAAAGTCTTCCATGGAGAGCTACAGATGAACCGAATTATTACAAAAATGGGTCTTCTAAACTAATATTCATGGATTTTGCCAATGATTATCACCAGAGGAACGTCCTAGAGGGACTGACCTAGTAGCTGAAAGCGATGGACAATCGCTTTCCAGGTAACGAATTCCTCGATTAGCGTGTATGAATATTTTTTTTTGTTTCCGTAATGCATAAAAAGATAATAATCGTGTTGACTACCTTAAATTGAGTGAGGATATTAGACATGCCCTCGATACAGAGTTGGGGACTTTTTCTCCTCCAAAACCAAATATTTGGAATTTACTTTTCCCATCCATTGTAGATATATAATGAATTGTAAAGGGTTTTGTGATGAATAATTTGAATTTTCTGAAAGTAAAAACTGAAGTTTTTTTTATATTATAATAATTATTAGCTATATCTTACAGTGGTCTTCAAGGTCTGGCCATACCATGGCAAGGCAGATCCCAACCGTACCTCCACGTGGTGAAGGCTGGTAACGTACTTTAGTGCGGCTAACACGGCTCTGGGGACCGAATATTCGCCGGAATAAGCGAACCCCTTGCGATGCCAACGGTCTCCTTGGAGGGCAGAGGAGCATCAATAGGATGGGCACCCAGTTGTCAGAGAGCAGGAAATGTTTCTCAAAGGCGGATGAGTTCTATGGAATCAACGGCATGTGGATACGGAAGGAAGAGGGACCCCACCGCATTATTTTGTCCCATGAACACTCATATGTTAGATGATAACGAACGATTATGTATTACCTTGCGATCCTACTGGTCATAGCGCCGCGGGCCCAGGACCGCCGGTGTTAAATGGGATACTGGCCATGGGGTGGCCGGCGACCAGGCTTCCCATGGATATTATGCGACTGGAAGATGCATGGAAAAACATGCACACAAACGGACGTGGAACACGATGAAAATATGCACGTGGAACGAGTACGCGGTCTAAACAAAGCAGGAAAGCATCAAATAATGGAAAAATATATGGACAGCCTTGCAGTGATGGGGCTATCGGAGACGCACTAGAAGGAAAGTGGTCACTTTCTGTCCACTAATGGACATATGGTCATAAACTCAGGTGACCCGGAACAATCTTTCCACGGAGTGGGGTTCCTGGTAAACAAACGTCTCCAACAAAACATCTTAGGATACGAAACCGTGAATAGTAGGATACTAAGTCTAAAACTAAGCGGACAACCTATAAATATAAACTCATACAGGCGTATGCACCAACAAGCAACAACCTCGACGGAGGAAGAACTAGAAAACTTCTATGGCTCATTAGAAGAAGCAATCAATAAAGTACCCAAACGAAAACTTCTGTATATAATAGGTGACTTCAATGCAAAGGTGGGCAAGACAGATGTAATGAACCCGCAGGAAAGACAAATAGTCGGAGAATTCGGGATGGGCGAACGTAACGAGAGAGGACAGAAGCTCGTGGAATTCTGTGCCGCCAACGACTGTGTGTCCTAAATACCTTCATGCAACACCATATTAGGAGAATGTAAACGTGGCAGTCGCCTGATGGAAGAACTAGGAATCAGATTGACTATATTTTATCTCCTAAACGCTGGAGAACGTCAACAAGGGACATTAAAACGTACCCCGGAATGGAGTGTGATACGAACCACAATGCACTAGTGATGGAGACACGCCTAAAACACCGACGCCCAACACAACGGACGAAAATTGACAAAAGATGACATCTTCGTAACGACCTTAAAAGTATACAAGGCAAGTGCACCAAAGTAACAGAATTACTGGAGGAAGAGTTGGAAACATGGACATCAAATGAAAGTTGGCTGAAACTGAAGACCGGTTTGGATGAAGCTGCAGCCGGATGCTCTAGACCTGAAATAAGATACGATCATTGGATCCAAACAGACACATGGCAACTCATAGAACAACGGAAGGCCTTAAAGGCAAAAACAATCAGAGTCTCATACCACACGACAGCAATATAGAGCTTTAAACCGTCAAGTGCAGATCAAGCTCAAGAAAGACAAACAATCATTCCTAAATAATCTTTGTGCAGAGGCTAAAAAACATTTCGAAACAAGCCACCCCCTAGAGGCGTTTACCAAAATCAAGCAGATTTCCAGAAATTTTACTTCGAAGCAGCTATCGGTAAGGGATGTGAACGGCCAACTTCTCACCGACGTCGTTAACCGATGGCGCAACTACTGCCAAGGTCTAACCTCGATAATCCTCCTCAATTGAGGGAAAACCACTTTGAAGGCCTCACAAGGAACTACCTTGAGAACCATCTTGAAGATCTGGCAGACCTGGAACCAGAAATAATCTACGATGTGGTCGTAGCCGCGCTCAAAAAACTGCGGCCTTATAAATCACCCGGAATCGATGGCATCGTGGCAGAAATGTTACAAATCCCAGATGACAATCTAAACAGGGCAACAAGATATGGAACAGTGGACAGTGGCCCGAAGAATGGACGTCCTCAATACATATTCCACTGCATAAGAAAGGAGCTAAGGACATCTGTTCCAACTACAGGACCATAGCTCTTATCCCTCACGTCAGTAAGATTCTTGTACGTCCTTCATGAACGGATGAAGGCCTATTTACACCCCCAGATCTCAGAAGAACAGGGTGGCTTCATGCCTGGAAGAGGAACACGAGAACAGATCATACTCATGCGCCAAATCATCAAGAAATCCTACGAATATGACAGAACACTTTCTGTATGCCTTCTGGACTACAGTAAGGCATTCAATACTGTTCAGTGAAACTATCTGTGGGAAACGCTTCACAAAACCGGCGTGCCAGTTCACTTCACAACACTCATCAGGAATTTATACTTCTCCAACCACTCCTTCGTACGGATAGGCGACCTAGTCTCGACCGAATTCTGCATCGCACAGGGCGTACGCCAAGGATGTAGAATATCTCCCATCCTATTCAACATTTGTGGCGAAACCATAATCAGGAAGGTTATGGAAGAGTACGAAGGCGGCATCAGCATTGGCGGCAGAAGAATAACGAATCTGCGTTATGCGGATGATACCGCCCTGTTCGCATGCACGGAAGAATACATGGTAGAGATGTTGAAACGTATCGAGCAGATTAGTCGACAAGCGGGCCTTCGGCTGAACCGAGGCAAATGTCGAATGTTAGTCGTAGACCGATCCAACTCATACACATCAAATTTAATACGCGATATTCCGATAGTGACAGAGGGTATTTACCTCGGGACGCTCATCTCATCGCGAGGAGGTAGTGAAAGAGAGGTGATAAGAAGGCTGGCTATAGCCAAAACAACGCTAACAAACCTAAAAAAGATATGGAAAAATCATGGAATCAATGACACGACAAAATTACGATGACTGAACTCGCTGGTGTTTCCAATCGCCACATATGCCTCAGAGGCCTGGACTTTAACCGCAACACTACGAAGACGGATAGAGGCTTTCGAGATGTACGGCTACAGACGCATTTTGAGAATCCCGTGGACTGCGCGGCGTACCAACGCTTCCGTATTTCAGCAGCTACAAATAAAGGATTCAGAGCGACTGCTGAAACGAACAGCGCAATAGTGTAAAATTTTTTGGCCATATAATCCGACGTAACGGCATCGAACGCATGATCATCGAAGGCTGCATAAGAGGGAAACGACCGCCGGCGAGGTTCATAGAAATTCCAATTACAGCATATAAAACACAAATCAAATGCAAAAAATATAACCAGGAACCCTATATCCACGGGAAAAGCGCCATACTACTGCTGTTATGATGTATAATAAAAAAACGAAAAAAAATAAGATCAAAGTAAATAAAAAAAAGAGAGGAGGGGAAGGAGAGTGTTTATAAAAAACATGTGGCAGAAATTATAACACGGAGAGAAATGCTTTGGATGTAGCAACAATAAGGGAGTTGATGAGTGCTTGATTGTTGAAACAATAATACAATTTGATGCATCATGAATAAATTTTGATCTTACTACACTATCAAATTGTCACTATTACAATTCACTATTAATATGTAGTTTTTTTATGTAGCGTCAACTAAATATTGATGCAGCACCAATATCGGAAGAAGACTGTTTCATATATTGTTCTGTCATCAATATACGGATGCCCATGCAACAATATCGGAAGTTGCTGATCATAATCTACTTGTTGATTGGACGAGAAATTACGTCACTCGCTCTGTTGACGAGGTCAACGAGATAACAAGGTCTGGAAGCGGAAAAGTCACCTAACCATTTCATTGTCTTTATCTTAGATGTTAATAATCAGTGTTTTTCGTTTGTTGGAAACAATGAAGGTCGGATTGTTGAAGGTGTATTGAAAATTATTATAATTCTTTCCGCAAATCTGATTTGACCACAGTTATAAATTTCACTCACTAGATGTCGCGAAAAGCGCTCGAGAATTTCCGTTTCATAACCTCTAGAATTTCCGTTTTTATCCACTTTAATTAATTTTAGCTCTTTGATTCATGGTTTATTCGAATAGTCTCATAAATAGTTAATGAATTTCATAGGAAAATTTTCCACTATTCGACTCCGATGAACAACAGTTTGTATTCCTTACTGATTATTTTTAATATTTCAGAGGGGTGCAAGTAGAATGCTGTGCCTTCCCGAAAGGAGGTTTGCTGAAGGTATTTGCTTAAAATAATTTTTCTTAAAAGAAAAAGTGGTCATTAAATTTCCTTTTCTCTTGGCATAATGCAACCTGTTAAGAGCTGCTTGTTTCTCAAGGCATGGGTTCCTTGCGTCCTGATTACTGACCATCTGAAGGGTATATGCTGGAGCATTATCACCAGCTCTGGCTCCGACAGCCTTTTTTTGAAACCAATGGTGTGCACAAAAAAAAGAAATAGAATTATTCATTTATGTTACAACTATTAATTCATAAAATGAACTTGATACTATTAACATACCATAACACATATATATTTGTTTTCAAAAAACAGAACATATAGACTAATTTTAATAGAGTATCATGAAAATATAGACTGTAAAAGAGCCCATAGCTCTATTGCTATAGGAGCAGAAAACTATTGATGCGTTAACAATATCCAGTATTATCATGAAAATAAAAATTGTAAAAGAGCCCATAGCTCTATTGCTGTAGGAGCAGAAAACCATTGATGTGTCATCAATAACCATTATCCATGCAAGGAAAAATCGTTGCTCTAGCAGTAGTGTGTTAGTGTGGTAACAAAAGACTATTGTTCTGACAACAATATTTATTGAATGAGATTAATAAAAAGAATTGTTCTCTGATCAAAACACACTATCAAAACAGTTTTGTCCACACAACAATAAATATTGATGGGACAGGATTAACCATAAAATATTGTTACAGTGACCATAGATAAGGTGGTCACAACAAAAAATTTCTCTCCGTGAAGAAAAGAAATAAATGTGTTTAATTTAATCATTATTTTAACTTGATGGACCTTTAGTTTATTTTTGTTAGTTAATCTGTTTTAGTTTGTTATTTTGTAATATATTTTAATAAATTTTTTGTATTTATTAATTAATTAATAGCTATTTATTTATTTATTTATTTTCCTAATGGGTTAATACTATTTGGTTATGTTCACACATTTCACATTTGCCATGGCTATTGTTTTAGGTTGTGTTATAATTTTTTGGCTGGTTATCTATGTTTTTTTCAGTGGTTTATTTCAGGATTTATCAATGATCTAAGTGGGGATTTTCAGTTACCTTTCAATGCAATTCATTTTAGTTTGTTTAGTTCATTTTTCCTCCTTTGGATTTACTTTTGGTTTAAGACCCTCAATACACATAACCGCTCCACCCTACCCCGCATGGTCCTTCCTATTTATGACCCCTTAACTTCCCCCCCCTCCCCCTTTTCTGCCACATGTTTGTGTTTCTTAAACTCTCTCTTTCTCCAGCTTTTATTTTTTCTACTTTAATCTTATTCTTTTTTTTTCTTTCTTTATTATAAATCATAACGGCAGTAGTATGGCATTTTTCCTGTGGCTATAGGTTTAAGCTTATATTGTTTGAATTTGATTTGCGTTTTATCTGGTGTAATTGTAATTTAAGACTGGTGGGAAGATGATCTTTTCTGGTTTGTTTGAGCTGAAATCTACCATTTGATTGGTCAGAGCTAAAATATAAACCGCTGGCATCTTTGTAAACTATCAACTGCACCCCTTTGAACCTTTGCAAGTACTGCGGAGTCAGTAAAGCTTTTGACCAAGTGTGGCATGGGGGCCTTGTCTACAAGATGATTAGAGACGGGTTTCTTCCTGATTTGATTTTGATGGTGAAACCCTTTCAGACTGACAGGTCATATCAAGCTAAAGTTGGTGAAAATCTATCCACGCCCTGTGTTGTAAATGCTGGTGTCCCTCAAAGTTCTGTCCTCGGGCCCGTGCTATTTATTTATTTTGTGCATGATTTCCCGAACCCTAAAAATTGTAATCTTTATTTCTATGCTGACAATACTGCCATTATGACATGGGCACACAAGCCGGCTCACGTTATCACTCGTCTGCAGCACGCCTTGAAGATGTTCGAAGACTACTTTTTACTGAGTAGTTGTTAATTACTTTTTAACTACTACAAAGTAGTTGAACTAGTAATTTATCTACTTGTAGTTTAATTATTGTACATCACTGAAGTTTGTGGGACTATCTCATTAATTGGGCGTTGTGGGTATAAGGTTTAACTGCTGGAAGCTGAACCTTAATGTCGGAAAGGGCAAGTATGTACTTCAACAGAAAGTTCAACCGTTCCCCAGATTCTCTTGTTCTATTCAGTAAGAAACTGGACTGGGCAGACAACTACAAATACCTTGGCGTTATCATACTCAAGACTCTCTTGGAATCGTCACGTGACCTACGCTCTGAACAAAGCGAAGAGGGCTAAGTACAGTCTCATAGCTCTCCTGGGCCGCAACAGCACCCTCAGTATCGACAATAATTTACTTCTGTACAAGTCGATTAATCGGACCATGCTCCTCTATGGCATGCCTGCGTAGGCGACTATCTGTAGAAGCAGATGGAGTGAGCTACAGTCATTCCAGAATGTTAACCTGAGGACCATTGCCCAGCTTGACAGAAGGACTGGGAAAAACCAATCCATCCACTCGGATTTAGACGTTGTCCACATCAGAAAGTTTATACAGGATCTCCTTTTGATTACGGTGCAGAATATGAAGATTCATGACAATGACCTAGTGACTGAAATACTGAAGAACTCAATAGTGGCATATGAAGTATTGAAAACCAAGGCACATTCTTGACATCAACTTTGAAGACATCACCAACATCTCTTTCCCGGACTACTGGAAGATGTGATAATCTTCTTTCTGCTTGTTTTTTTAATTCGTTTGTATTTTGTTTCTGACAATCGTCAATCTAATTTTTTTTATGTATAATATGGAAGACCGATTGGGTTGGTTCGGCTTCTGGACTATCTCAGTGTATTTCGTTTGGAATTTATATTGGTTCGATGAGCTTTGTGAAAGTGCTCCTTTCTTCCCATCTGAAAAAATGACACTTCACTGTTAGATTGTAGATTGTCATTGTAAACTATCACATGTTGAAAAAGGTAGTTTGGCTACTGAAATGTGCGTACATGTGTAATGTATATATATATAAATTAATTTTGTGAAGTTGTGGTGTATTATTAATTTCTACTTTTTTAAATTGACTGCTTGTTTATTTTTTTATTGTTTAAGGAGGAGATTTCCTAAAACTTTCATGCATATTAGGGACACCTTTATCCTCATGAATTCGTAGCAGTCATCACCTTTTTTAGTCTTTCGTATTCTTCAAAGTAAGTGAATAGAGATGGCTTCGCTTTTGTAGCCTTTCTACGATGCATCACATTCTACCACTTGAGGGCGCTGAAATTAGAAATAGGTGAATATTTGACGCACTAACGAAGCCATCATATTCCTAAAAGAGAAGTTCCAAGAGACAAAAGACAGAGAGAAAACACCAACCTGGCAGTGCTAAAGGAACACGAGGCTGCTTAAAAACAAACTACAAAGTCAGGTTTGCGAGAAAATTAATTCTGCGCCAGGGACCAGTACATAAGATATAACAGAAGCTGGATTTCACGCTGATAAGGGCGCGCTGTGAGATTACCTAGCCCATATGGGTCATGTATACAGCAGGGCACTATACAGGATGTATCAGGTTCAATGGTTATAAATTACCTAACGATGTTCTCCGCAAAATTCTAAGCATAATTCTCCTTATCCATTTTTCAAAATTCTCAAAAAATGCTTGAAATCGTTATTTAAAGTGTGGCTATGTAATTCTAAGCCTGCTGAGGTTTCCGGGAAAGCGAGACCCTTACCCGGTGGTTGAGGGAAGGCTTTCCGGAACGACACTCTACTTTGGACCGTGCTTCTCGGAAGGATGGGTGGTCTGGAAGAGCCCGTCCAGATCAATCGGTTGGTTGTCACTCCTTGGAGCTTCGGCCATAGGGTTAAGTGCTGCCTATATTCCCCTCGTATCCCTGGTTCCAATATGCATCCGCTTGTTGGGCTCGGTGTTGGGTGGTGAGCGAGAAAGATAAAAGATAATTTCATTTAATATGAAAAACAACAATCTAAAGCTTAATAACCAAAAAAAAGAACGATCGTGAAGAGAGATCGAGCCAAAGACTGCCAAGGAATCCCAATTTCATGGAAATGAAATTGGCGAGTGGGGATTCGTTCAAAACCAAGGTGATCTAGAACAAGGTGGGGGTCAGTTTGCCGGAAGTAGTAAAAATTGCCTTACTGCGCAAGCGTGTTTTGACGTCACTGGAATACATCGAAACCTATACCCGCTAAATCGAAACCTCAACAGAAACCAAAACATGGCGGCAATGAAAGCAGTCGTGCGATCGCCACACTTGAGGACTCGTTCATTTCCTTCACAATTCTCATTCTTTATACTATATATTTTAATTAAATAGTAATGCCATTATATGGAGGGACTTACGTAATTCATAATTATTGTAAAATGTACTTACGTATTATCTTTTTAATGTGAACACAGGGTTGATGTTAACTATCAGCACATCGCGCGATAACTGATCATGCGACCAAGGTAAGTGAAATTTACTGAGACTAAATAGAAAACGGGTTATATATCAGTTCGTTAGAAGGGGAGTGGGTGTCTTTAAAATGTAAAATCATTTATCTTGGTCTCATGTTCACTCATCGCGCAATGTGCGGATAGTTAAGCGAACACAGAGACAAGGACGATAACGTATTTCTCATTATCATTAGGCCTAGTTATCATTCCTCGTTAAGATTTCGAAATTGATTCGTCGGAACCGTTGGCAGTTAAGAGATAGATGATAATTTCGATATTATTTCTTAATAACTTTATTTATGCAGGCATTAGGAAATTTTAATTTATAAAATAGTAAGTTTACAAATAAACGTTTCTTCAGAAATCAACGTAAGAGTTTTGTTTTTTTACGTGAAAACGTTTTCTTTTGTGACCAGAATAATGGCTACCGCACACGCCGGAAGTAAAGCCATAAGTATTCCAGTGACGTCACAATACGCATGCGCGTTAAGCACTTCTGACAAACTGGACCTACCTGTTATTCTAGATTACCTTGGTTCAAAACCATCTCCCCATTTTGCATTGCAAAAGAATTAAACCGGCTTGTTGGGGATATTAAGAATTCGAAGAGACTCTTTAATGGACAACTTCTTATTGAGGTCTCTAAGGACAGGCAAGCTACCACTCTTCTATCCTTGAAAGGGTTTGCAGGTAAAACCGTTTCGGTTTTCCCCCACGCAACCTTAAATTATAAGAAAGGTATGCTCACTTGTCAGGATCTGAAAGGAATGGAGGATGAGGAAATCATTGCCGAATTGGAAGATCAATCAGTTGAGGACATTCGTAGGACCACTCCAAGGAGGAACGGTGTTTCTCGTCCTACAGATTTTTCATAGTAACCTTTGAGAGAAACAGTGTTGCCTGATACCATACATATTGGCTATATTAACTGTCACGTGAGACCCTTTATCCCTAACCCGTTGCGATGCTTTCAATATCATTTAATGCAGTTTGTTGCAAGTGTGGCCTGCCCGGACATGAGATGGAATCTTGTTCGAATAAGTTCTATTGCAGGGATTCCCACTCTGCCCTTTCAAGAGACTGCCCTATTTGGCGGAAGGAAAAGAAAATCCAAGAGGTTCGCGTGCTTGAGGGCTTGTCTTTTCCGGAAGCACACAGGCAAGTAGAACAGTATGAAGTCCGAAATTATGCATCTGTTATTAAGAATCATTCTGCTGTTAAGTCTATTGGAACTATGACAGATTTGCGTATCGCAGATTTTTCTTGTGGAACTTCCACTTCCACTATACCATCTTCCAGCGCTAAACAGACTATGAAAACTGTAGCACCTCCAGGATCTCCTCCAAGAATTTAGGAAAGAGAAGCTGGCAAGAAAATCTCTTCAGAGTTGTCACCTTCCTCCGACCCTTCCAAAAAACGTGTGGTTAAAACTACACCTAATTCCCCAGTTCTGGGGGGGGGAAGTCAGACTTCTCGTTAAATCTTAAAGTGACCCCTACAGAGAAGATGGCGTTAACACGAGAATTCAATGATGCTCCATAATTTTCCCAACATGGCCCTCTTACATTGGAACGTTAAAGGGCTTTTTCCCGCTTAGATGACTTGAAGATGCTAGTTAATAACTTCTCCTTCCCCGTATTAACTTTGCAAGAAACATTCCTCTTGCCTTCCCAGTCACCTACCCTAAAAGGGTTTATTTTTAATCGGAAAGATTACATGAGGGGAAGTAGAGCTTGTGGTTTTGTTGCTCTTCTAATCCACAAGTCGGTGCCTTTTACTAAAGTCGTTTTAATATCTCATCTACAAGCTGTAGCGGTAAGGGTGCTGTTCAAGCATCTGTCTCCGGTAAGTATATGTTCCATTTATCTCCGCCCTCCCGATGAATCTATTGATGAAAAAGACTTATCATTACTACAGGAACTCCCCGTCCATTTTTACTTCTGGGAGAATTTAATGGCCACAATCCCATTTGGGGGTCTGAACGTTTAACCGAAAGAGGGTATATGTTTCACGACTTTTTCTTAAAAGATTTTGACTTATGCAGAGTGATGTGAAAGAGAAGGGAGGAGGCGGTAAAGTAGATAAATAATACGTTTAATCGTTCTCAACAAGAATTTGAAATACAAAATTATAATTATTGTAAATTCAACGATGATTAATCCCTGGATTAAATGACTGCAAGACTTGAGCATATGTTCTATGTCTGTAGCGTACGCATCCGAATCTTGATGCCCATCCAGTTTCTTGGGGAATGTAGTGAGACGTCGGGTCAATCCTAGACCTATCCTTCCGTCGTTCGTTTGAGATTTCGAGTGATAACCTCTCAGTGCCTGGCCGTTCGTTCCTGTCGAAATCTTCTGCATAGAAATAAAACGAATCGAACAACTAAGATTAGCAGAGATAATTTCCACCTTATTAACTAAAGAGCTTATCTATTCCAATGAGAGCTTGAAATCCGTATCTGATCGACACTTAATAAAGGGAGCATGACATGAGAAGCAAAGTTAATTTAACACTTAATCACATCCAAGATAATAAGTTCTAATGCTAGGAATCCATAATTCAAACATATTACCCTTCAACGGATGCAGCGCAGCAAAGCGCAGCTCGCAGCGCGAGATCTCAACGCGGAGCGCACTTGCGGAGCCTGCGATCTCCGATCGGGCTCGGGTCGGGTCACTGATGTGTTCGGTCCTCCTCGTTGCGTTCCGTGAGCTTCCCTCTCGGCTGGCGTGAGCGATGCAGATATCCCTTGGAGTGGACTCCGTACTTGAATTTGTACCCAGTGGTTCTCCCTTCCGGACAATTCCTCTGTACCCAGTGGTTCTCCCTTCGTGTTTGATTATGTTAGGGTTCGGTGGCTTCTCAGTTCCAATGCGGGGCAATCTTTCGTCTTCCTCGATATTTGAAGAGAAATTATTAATTAAATCAATATTAGAATTGATGCGACCTGATTCGGTGTTCTGTTTCCTCGATACGGCTGGGGGGCTTGTCGACGCTGAGGCGGCTCGGTTCTTCCTTGAACGTCCTTCTTCCTTGGCTCGCCGTGGCTGATGGCTGCAACAGATTTTAATGCCTTTAAAAAGGCTGACCACGGATAATCTGGGCAGAGGCGAAAGATGTCGGTGGCTTCGCCCTGGTCAGACTGCTGGAAGAACCAAGACAGACGCAAATGACCCCAGTCTTGGTAGTCTAAATTGCGCAACGCTGGTAAGATAGTCACAAGGTCCCCTTGAAATACATGGTATAAACATGGGTGATGCACATTAGTAGTAATTGGCCGCAAGGGTGGTAACGGTATCCTATTCAGTTTGAAGAACACTCGTAGGTACATAAACACAAAGTTCGCCCACAAAGGAGGGGGGAAGAGAAAAACACGAATCATTGCAGCAAGCCTTTACTGCAATGAGGTATCGCCGGATATCGGGCAGGCCTAACCCACCCCTTTCAAAGGGGGTGAAGAGAAACCCTGCCCGAACAGGATGACGCTGAACATAACTTCCCCACACACAATTAGCAATAGCACTGCGAACTTTGTGGAGCATGTTTGCTGGTGGTAAAGTGAATAGGCACTTAGATGACAACAATGATAAGATATGAGTCTGCACAAACCGCACCTTGACAAGCATCGACGTGGAAAAACAAAAATTCTTGTCAAGGCGGACAATACATTTATCCACCACTTGCTGCCAATGGATAAAGTCCATGTCCGGTGAAAAGGAAAAAATAAATCAAAGCACTGTGATCTGACCACACCATGTTATTGGGAATGATGAGGTTGTCGATCGCCCATTTCCCAATCGCAATTCCCTTCGACTTGACGAGGTTGATGGTACTCCCCGTCGAAGTACTGAAGAGAATGAAGGTTTCTTTGTAAATGCTCAGGGAATATGAGTCAGAAGCAAACAACACAACGTCGTCTGCGTAAGCTAATGTCCTGATGTTGATAGACGCAGCTGGTAACTCATATCCCCGAACCTCCGGGCGGCGGTTCAAGAACTGGAGTAATGGCTCCAAATAGAAGATGTACAGAAGAGGCGATAGAGGACATCCCTGCCTGACACCTTTCAAGAGTTCGAAGGTAGACGAAGTGGAGCCATTTACCGCCACACATGATGTGGCCGATGCATACAGTGAAGAAATGATCACAGCAAAAGTCCGAAGATGAAGCTGGTGAAACACTTGGAATAAAAATTCGTGATTCACCTTGTCAAATGCTTTTTCTTGGTCGAGACTTAACACTGCAAGAGTTTGTTGATGCACTTGCGCTTCTTCGATTACACACCGAATAGTTATAAGGTTGTCAGTCATCCTGCGTGTTGGTATTGAGCAGGATTGACCCGGATCGAAAAACTCGTCGGCGATGAGTTTAAGCCGTTGCTGGAACACCCCAGTGAAGATTTTGTAGTCCGTATTGAGTAATGTAATCGGTTTCCACTGGGTCACGAGTTTTGGATCTGGGCATTTAGGGAGTAGGATGATTTTCCCTACAGTAAATTCCGGTGTGATGGAAGACGGGTCTTGGATGATTGAATTGAAGACTCGCACCAGGAAAGGCCCAAGAAGTTTCCACGACGAATTGAAGAAGGTGTACGGAATGCCGTCTAAGCCCGGGCTGGACTGATGACGGCCGTCTGCCGAGAGAAACTTCTTGACTTCATCTTCGGTGAAAAGACGTGTTATGAACGAATCGGATTCCAGAGAAAAAGGTCTCAATGCCTCTATCCACTGCTTCGTGGTGTCTGACGGAATGATTGGATGGCTAAAAAATGATGAAAAGTGAGAGTGAAAGGCTGATAAGATGTCGGCATCAGATTCCACTTCCTCACCCTCCACCATTAAACGATGACAATGTTTATTGTTAGCCCGACGCCTCTCCTCAGCGAAGGCTGCCGATGACATGTGCCTGACGTCAGCTGCCCAGGTAAGTTTGGCCCTGAGTGCTGCACCGGCAGCTTTCCGGATCATTAGAGCATTTATTTCACTCTTCACCTGTTGAATTTCAGCCTGAAACTCCTCCTTAGGGGTGGAACAACGGAGGAGTCGTAATATTTCTTGCAGCATGAGGAGGTAACGATGACGACGTCTGGCTGCATCCAATCCAATCTTCCGAAAAAATTTTTTAATTTTAGTTTTAAAGTTCAACCACGATTCGAGCGTAGGAGGCACATTGTGGAGATGTTTTTCCACAAACTGAACGAACATTCCCCGGTACTCTTCATTGTCGAGCAGAGAAACGTTTAGAAACCAGTTCTTATTGGCGACTTGATCTGCAGCAATTGCCGGAGAAACAAATGGAGGATCCCACGACCACAAGATGGCACTATGGTCGGAAAAGGCACAAGTAATAACCTCCATTGTTCCAGCTGCACCAGCAAACACATTGTCGACCAAAAAAAGATCAAGTCGCGATGCCACAGTGGGTCCTCGATGAAATGTGAACCCACTGAGATCACCCCGAGAATTAACAGGCCATAGATCAAACAATGCATTTTGCTGGCACAGGCGATGCACATGTCCAGACGAAAAGATGTTGTTGGCGTCTGGATGACAGTTAAAATCACCAGCAATCACTACAGGAAATGATGAACACAGATATGCTTGTAGGTCGTTGAAAAAGTCACGTTTCTCTGCACTCGTGCATGGAGCATACACGTTAAGCAATCGGAATTGAAATTTAGAAGATGTAATGTCTAAAGATATTACCCTGCACTCGCTGTCGCACAAATAATTCGACACCTGAATGGAGGGGTTGAAGATGATAGTTGCAACCCCTTGCCCAAACGGTGACGAAGAGTTTATAAAAAATTGTCCACGAGGGAATTGTTTTCGAAGGCCGGATAGAACGAACCATACTTGTGCAGGATCAAGTTTCACTTCTTGAAGCACAAGTATGTCCGGCCTGCACAGGGCAATAAACGTCGATAAAACAGATTGCTTAAAAGACGAACCCAGGGAACCCACGTTCAGTGAGATGATCTTCATTGTGGAATCACGTTGCTGGCTCTTGACACTTCTCCGAAGGAGACTGGAGCTTCACGGTAGATGGTGGAGGCTCCGTCGACTTCCGCCTCGGAGTTCGAAACGAGGAAGAAGAAGAAGTGCTGCGATGATGGCTCTCGCAGCTGTCTCGCTCGGTAGAAGAAGCAGCAACGCCGTCCCTTCTGCTGTGATGCCGTCTGGTTTTGTGCCTGCGAGATTTGGATGACGTCGCAGGCACGTCCCGCTGTGCTGATGCTGATGACTTCATATTCCCAGCAGATGATGACACTGAAGCTAATGTGGGCGCACAAGCAATCCGTAGTGGCTGCGTAGCCGATGTCTTCGCTGGCGGAGGAAGAGATGGAAATTCCTCCTCTGGGAAGATCGATTCGGAAAAAGCTGATACGTCCACATCATAGTTCTTCTGCAGAGCTCACCTCCTCAACCATCGAGATGTCGCTTGATGGCTCAGGGAAGGGGGCGCCATCTGGGATCTTCGATGGGGGAGTACTGTGTGGTATCTCCTCCCTCGGTTATCAGAAAGTGGCGCTGGAGGCGGTGGCATCTCCTTCCTAGACTCTATAGGCGGCGGAGATAGCGTCGTACGCTGCTTTCGAGGTGGGCGTGAAGGCGTCGTGGCTCTGCTCGGCTCTGTTGACTTGGCCAGTGATGTCATCATCGGTGATTGCTCGGAAGACACTCCTTTAGGCGAAGATGGAGCTGCTGGCGATGCAAGCGACCTCTCCGGGCACTGGTGAAATTTATTGATTACTTTGTTACAGTAGTCACATTTCACCAAGTTAGGACAGTCCTTCCTGACGTGAGCCGTCTTCTTGCAGTACCAGCAGCACTGCCTTTGACCTTTGTAAGACACGGAGACTTTATCTCCGCGCATTACAACATCTTTAGGAATGTCTCTATTTAAGTCCATGTAGACTATGTCACCTGTTCTTTGAAGCGAAGAATCTGGGTGCTGAGGATACGAAATCCTATGCACCACACCATAGTCCGACATGAAACCTCTGAGATATTTCTCAGTCATCAGCGGCGATGCTCCCTGGATTCAGACTGGTAAATATCCGGGTTCAGCATAACTCAAGTGGACGGTGGTCTGTCCAACCTTGATAATATCAGCAGACACAATTCGGTCTGCCACATTATGTTGCCTACAGAGCATCCTCGACTCAGTCGGGGTAAGCCTCTGTAAGACCAAGACAGCGGGATCGCCAGACGAGAGTACAGGAGGTATACTCGTTTTAGAGTACAACTCCTTCATGAACATGCCGACGGAAAAAGGCCCGTCGGCAATCATATCCACCATGTTCTCCATGGTGAATAATAAGAGTCACAAAGAGTTCGGGGGGGGGGGGGGTGGAATCCTCCCCCGGGGGTACCGGGGGGAGGGTCACAAAAGTCACAAGGTTTATTCACGCGCGCGTTGAAGATGACTAGATGCGGCGTGAATAAACCTAAGTCCAAAAATTTGAGTCACTTACACTAATTTGGAGCACTTACACAATCGGGGCTCGTCCTCGCTCTTTAGCTGTTGGAGCTGGAGCACTTTACATGCTCTCCCAAAAAATAAACCAAATGAGGTACACTGAAGTAGGAAAGAAGCCTGATGAACCTCTTAAGTCATCCAGAGAAGAGTCCCTTCATGGCAGGGTCGAGAATCTGATGGTGGATTGACGAATAGCGAATCCGAAAAACTAGGTTCTACGGCCTTGTTAATGTTCTCGAAATTGACATCCAAGATATGACAGGGTCTTCGAAACCTGAGGGAACGCCTGATAGTGAGTGAGTGATCCAGGATACCAGCAACCAGGGTATTTTCATGATGTTCCATCTTGGGCAGCATGTTCCTGAGAAGTGTTTGAACATAACAACCATTGTGAGTCATCTCCGGATCTTCATAGATAGAGAGATTGTTTGAACCAGTCAAGTTGAGCAATGGACCGGAGGGTAACATTTTGGAAGGTTTGAAGATCTTTCCATCTCGATTTGCAAATGGAAGCCCAAGCAGGCATACCGTGAAGCAGAATGGCACGAATCACTACCTTGTATAACGAGAGTTTACTGTCCACTCTGAGAGCGCTGTTTCGCCTTGTTAAGCGAATTTTGGACATGGTCGTTCCATTTGAGCTTTGAATCAATCAACTCCGAGGGACTTATAATTCATAACCTACTCAAGCTTCCAGCCGTATAGGATGAAGGGCCTTGGAGGGTTTTTGCGTTTGCGTGTGATGAACATCTTTACACTTGTTAACATTCAGCTGTAAGCGCCAGTTAGAGAACCAGCTCTCACACTGGTGTAAACCTTTCTGCAGACGGCTGATGACGTGGACTGGATTACGTGCCCAGGTCATTATCGGCCCGTCGTCAGCAAACAAAGATTGCACTTTGCAAACTTGGGGTCAAGGCAGGCCTCAAGACAGAGCCTTGGGGAACACCAGCATTAACATCGCAAGGAACAGACAAGGAGTCACCAACCTTAACACGGAAGGTCCCATTTGTCAGATAGGAGCGAACCAAGGCAATCTGGTCATCAGGGAAGCCAGAAGTAATCATTTTATAAATGAGCCCATCATGCCAGACTTGATCAAAGGCCTTTTGAACGTCAAGAAAGAAGATACCACCAAACATAGAAAGATTGAGAGGACCGTTCAAATCAGCAACAAGCCTCAATACCTGGAGCTGACAGGAGTGACCTGTGCGGAAGCCGAATTGCTCTTCACGAATAAGGTTGTGAAGTCGTTGAACCTATTGAGAATAGTCGTTGAACCTCTTGAGAATAGTTCGCTCAAAGACCTTGTAGAGCACTGGCAGTAAGCTAATGGGCCTATAGCTGATGGGAAGAGCAGGATCAAGTCCCGGTTTGGGAATAGTGAGGATGATTGTTGAGTCATTCCAGGCGATAGGGAAGTGACTGTTTAGCCAGCTGTCATTCGTGATCCTGGTGATAATGCAAACGAAATTAAGAGGCAAATTCTTCAGAGCACTGTTGGTGATGGTGTCGATGCCGGCTGCTTTTTTGTTTTCAGGTGCTTAATGGTGTTCAAAATCTAAGAGGTGCCAATGATATTAGGATGAGTAAGAGCGCATTGAGAGAAGCCAAACTTGTCACACACGTCTTTGACTTCATCAGTAATATTAACCAGATAGTCCTGCTTGGGCGTATTAAATTGACTTTTCAATGAGTCAGCGATAAGTTGAGCCTTGTCCAGGTCACTGCTAACAAAATCGCCGCTTTCTGTAAGTAGAGGAGGTAGTTCAATGGCCCTGTTGCTTTTAAGGACCCTGACAGTATTCCAAAGAGAATTGTCTTAGACGGACAGACTCTTGATTTTGTCATTCCACCTTTGGTTCCGTAAGTCCTTGATCTGCTCGCTGACCTTCCACGATAGCCTGCTGTACTTCGTCTTGAAATGCGGGAGCCTGGTACTTTGCCATAGTCTTCTGCAAGCATTTTTTTTACTGAATAGCCTGCCTGATGCTGGGAGGAAGTTAAAGATAGTCTGGCCGCTTGCAATCAACTGGAGAAGCACTAGCATCAGAGGCCATGAGAATGGTGCGAGTAACATTTTTGACATTTTCGTCGATGTCATTGCTGCTGTCTGGATCCTGATATGGAATGTTACTATCTTTTAAAAGTTCCCTAAAAAATTTCAGTCCTGCTTGTAACGAAGATTTACCCTCAGATTTATATTTATCTCCTCGAAATTTAAAGCAACAGGGAGGTGATCAGATGATAAGCCATTCACTGTTTAGATGTTGTATGGCTTGAATAACCCCTTGAGGACAGCTATGTCAAGAACATCACTAAATGGTGAGTGACCACAATAGTATGCATCTTCAAGGGGAGCGACGACGGAAGTGTCAATCTGATCTAACATGTATCTATATAGTACTGAGCCGCTCTGATTTCTGCATCTAGAATTATAGTGAGGATGCTTCGCATTTAAATCACCTGCCATAACAACTGGAATGGGTCCGGACAGAAGCTCATCGAGGTCGCGAAGAAAGGAGTACGACTATCGACAATCGAACAGTGAAGTGTACATTTGTTAGGATGGGACGAAAGCAGCGCTTTCACAAAGCTCATCTAACCAGAATAAACTCCAAATGAAATACACTGAGGTAGTCAAGAAGCCTAACCAACCCAAGCGGTCTTCCATATTATACAAAAAAGAAAATAAGATTGACGATTGTCAGAAACAAAAAACAAACGAAAAAAATAAAAAAAATATGATGGCTTGGATGATTTGTGTAGTATCTGTTCTTATCAGCTTAATAAGAAAGGAGTAATCGACAATCGAACAGTGTAGTGTATCGGTATTCGTGTGGAACTTGAAGCATAGCTTCCATAATCTCACCCTTCATAATCATATTCCAAGGGAAATACACTGAACTAGAAAAGAAGCCTGATGTACCCATAAAGGTCATCCAAAGTATGAAAGAAAATTGCCTCCTCTTGGTGGAGGAAAATTTGATTGACGATTGTCTGGACTAGGAGTATATTACATAGTAAGCCACAGAAAAAACGAAAGAATTTATGAAACCCAGTAATCTGGGAAGATGACGTTATCAATGTCATCAAAATTGACATCAAGGATATGTCTTGGATTACGATGCCTTTTTCTATGTAGAGAATGTTTTAGAATGCCAGAGACTAGATCATTCTCATGATTTGCCATAATAGGCAGCACGGTTTTCATGAGCTCTTGAACATATTTCCCGACATGGGTCATATCGAAGTCATTATGAATGGAGTAATTGCGAGCAATTCTCCTATCTAGTTGTGAAATAGTCCTTAGGGTAATGTTCTGGAAAGTTTGGAGTTCCTTCCATCTTGTCTTGCAAATCGTAGCCCAGACGGGCATGCCATATAGCAAGATGACACGAACAATTATTTTGTATAACAGTAGTTTGTTATCAACACTGAGGGCACTGTTACGACCCAACAGAGCAATTAAGCTAAACTTTGCTTTTTTGGCCTTGTTCATCGCATAAGTCACATGCATATTCCATGATAGTTTTGAAACAATAACAACGCCAAGGTATCTGTAATTATCAACCCATTCCAAGCATTTGCCATATAACTTTAAGGAGTCAAGATTTCTCTTTTCCTTCTTAGTGATAAACATTGCTTTGCATTTGTCGACATACAGTTTTAATCGCCACTTGCTAAACCAGATTTCACATTCTTTAAGGGCTTTTTGCAAACGTGATAGAACAACACTAGGCTGGCGTGCCCATGTCAGTATAGCAGCATCATCCGCATAAAAATATAGCTTGCAGTAATAAGAAAGGAGTACTAACGGACGGGTTTATATATAGTTTGCATAGGGAATAGTAATACGGTATTGGCTGAAAAACAAGAAGAGAACAAATGAGATTAATTAGAAAACGTATTGGGTAGGACAGAACGGAGGGCAAATAGGAAGTAATAAGAGGGCGGCGAGAAAAATGCAATAGGATAAGACATAGGAAATTAAAATTATAAAAAAGGTTAGGAATGATAGGTTGCCTAGCAAAAAGATTTCGTAAAGTTCAATGAATTTCCCTTGATTTTTCCTGATCATCAGCAGACAAAAAAAAAGCTATCATGAAAATATATTATTTACATTTTTCAAAATTTTCCGATTTTATGATTCCCTGTCTGTTTCCTGTTATAAAAAAATTCCCTGACAATTCCCGGTTGCTATTCACCCTGTAAAATAGTACCACATATAAGAACACCGGGTCAAAGGTCACTGAAATAAAAGAGTACAAGAAGCCTATGAGAAAACAGTATGCAGGGACGGACACGAAATGAACATAGAAGTAGAAAAATATGAAAGAACATTAAAAAAAGGAAATAAAAGATAAAGAAAAGGGGAAAAGAAAAAGAAAAGAGCCCAGAGAGCTTACGACAAATTAAGGAATAGCTGAAGTTGGAGAGGGATATGGGAAAGGTAATGAGGGAATGGTGCCTTTACTAAGGTTAATGCTGTTAAGGGTGATAGAATTGAATTTCCAAATAAGAGAAGACTCGAACTGCTTTCTCTCTTTTTTGTTATGGAAGTTACTACGAAGTTACACTTTAATTCCCCTGGCCACTCTTTACAGGCCATCAGCCTTTATATCTTTCTTAGTAACGTCAGCTTTTATTTATTATTTTTTATTTATTATGATTTTTTTTTATTATTTTTGTTTATTTTATCCTATTTTTTAATTAATAACTATTATTTATTAAATATAAATAACAAATTTTACATTATACAAAAATTCGAAACAATTGTTTTCATGAGAATAGTTTAAAAAATTATTTCCTTGAATGTACTGCATATTAAAATTTGACATTTTATGAAGAGAGTGACTTTGTGAAGTTGATTAATTTTAGTATCTTAGAGTATATTTTTACTATTACTACAACTAACAGGAAATATCAAACTTTTGAAACTGTTTCCTTGAAATTTTTATATAGTTTTAATAAAGTGCAGAATGTAGTTTTAATTATTTTGCTGATCCTTAGAAGCCAGAGATAATTTTGAAGAATAGAATGATAGAAAAGAATAAAGAATACTAATAATACCAGAAATAATAAACTTTGATGAAATAAATGGTAAATCTTAATGAAATATCTGTCAAGATATTTGGGATGTTAGGCATTTAATAAATATTACATTGTTGATTGATTGAGTTCTACAGATTATTAAATCTTGACTGTTTAAAGTTCCATCGTCGATATTAAAAATTTTCAAAGATTTTCAGACTTTATTTTCAAACGGTAAACGACGCACGGGTGTAAAGAGCTGCACAGGCAAACATAGTGATCAATACTGAAAAAATGTGGAAGTTCATCCTTGGAAAGAAACCAATAATCAATTATATTAAGCAAGGTAAAGCGTCCTGTTTTTTAAGATCTGCTTCAGATCCATCATTTTATCGTCTCGAAAGCCTGACATACAAACTTAATAGGAGACATGACTTAATATTGGCTATTGAAAGAGTACTTCTTGCTCAAAGACAAAGCACAAATTTATTGGGTATTTGGCAACCAATTTCAGGAAACGCTAACACCATATATGCATTGTGGAAATTTGGTAAATAAATTATTTATTTTTATCTCAATAGAATTTTACACTTTTAAATCCATTTCAGCTTTTCTTATTAGACGATTTTAACTAATTTATTAGGAATTTAGATCTGAATATTTAGTTAGGTAATGAAATAATGAACGAATTCCATTTTTCTGTTAGAGGATTATGGTACTCATCAAGACCATCTTAAAAAGTTAACTGCAGACACTGAATTGTGGTATCATTATGCGGGTGCACAGAGCACACTTGTCAGCCAGTCAACTAATTTTCTAATAGATGTGATAACCAAACAAGAAATAAATTTTGCTGAGAAATCAGGTTTGTTTTTCAACTTAATGTAAAAAAAAAACTTTTAATTCTAATTTTATTTAAAAAAGATGTTAGGATTAAAAAAGCCTCGTGGCTTATACAGGGTGATTCAGAAAGGTAGGTCAAGAATAAAATACCATGTACAGGGATAATGCAACACTTGTACGAGATAGGAATGGATGTGCGTTACCCGGAAGGCAATGGTAGAGTCCATGTAAATTAGGATCTAAACAGTAAATTGTTCGTGTTCTCTCCCTTAAAAGAGGGGAAACGAAACATGGAACTCCATTGTCGAACAATAGATCGCTTGACTAATGCGGAGCTGGCGGATATGCATCTCGTCTATTGCGAGGCACAGGGTAATGCTACTGAAGCGGAAAGGATTTACCAACAGCGTTTTTCAGGTCGTGATCACCTACAGCGCCGGGCGTTTCAAACACAAGATTAAACACCTGCATCGAGGCTCAGGGTCGGCATTTTGAACACCTTTTGTAATGTCATTTCTACCTTGTACAACTTGCATTATCTCTGTAAGGATGCATTTCCGGACCCATATTTGTAGGAAAAATTTTGTTCCCCGGTATAAACTGTACATGGTATTTCATTCTTGACGTACCTTTCTGAATCACCCTGTACAGTGATTGTATTGAATCTTTAAGGCAGGGAATTCGGAAAAACTTGTCCAATAGTGTTAAAATAAATATTTGAATTTTTATGTATTCTTACATAAATATTTTCAGCTAAAGTAGGGAATTAATTAAATACGGTATTTTAATAAAGTTAGTAAAACTGTCAGTTATTAGATTAATCATACAAATCTTTGAAGTAGCTGTTGGCAGGAATTCAAAATCACAAAAATTTTACTATTCTCAGATATTTATATAGTTGATAATATATTATCCTCTCTTCTTGGCTGTTCGACGAAAGGAAGAAAGAGGGAATGGTACCATTTTCGAGACAGTAAATATCAAAAATGTAAAGAAAAAGGAAAATAAAAAAAATGATATCAATTATTACATTTTATAAACTTTATTAAATAAAACGAGCGGCCTTTGTTAATGTACATTAATAAAGTTATTATTTTTGGCACAAATTAACGAATACATTGTATAATAGATATATATGCTTTGAATTTATCTTTACTTATTGTTTTTCTTCCTAGACGTGTTTGTGCTAGAGGGCGAATTATATTTATCTTCTGAGGTAGTAGGTATACAACTCAGCACATTTAATAGGTTTTGACACAAGAGGGTAAGGCCGATAGGGAAAATAACCCTAACAAGAACTGCCCTTCGTGCCTCTCGCAATACGGGTCATTAAAAGTTTAATAAATTACAATAAAGCGCGAGATTAATGACTTAAAAAAAGTTACAAAAAGGGATCTACTTTAGTTACAATATTAATAATACTCCAGAGTTTAACAGCCAGAATACGAAGATCAAAATTAGAATGAAAACTTGTGGTTTGTAAATTCAAACTATTTCTACGAGTGAAATATTCTAAATCCAATTAAAGTTCGCGACCTTGGCAACCAAACATCCCCGGCGAACAATTTAAATAAAAAAAAAATGATTTCTATTAAAAAAAAAAAAAAACTGTCAAGATTAGTAGAAATTTCGGCAAAGAGTTCGTCAGAAATAGATTTTAAGAATATACCTGATAAAAGAATTATGTAACGAATAGTTATTGGAAAATAGATATTGTTTTGAATATTAAAGAAAACAAAACAGGCAATCGAAATGCCCAGGGCCGATAGGATTTTAAAAAAATCGAGAACGAAAATGAAATCTTTAGATTTCTGAAGAAGCCTTTCATTGTTATGAATTAGATGAGGTTGCTAAGGAAGCCTCTGGTTGCTAAACAAGGCATTCTTCTAAGGGAAACGTATAGTTCAAACTGAATAAAACTATCTGAAAAGTTAAATGGAGAAAGTAGCATTTCTCTATAGATTAGAACATATACGAATCCTTTAATTTGTTAGCATTCCCATTTAATAATCTTCTTCAAAAACTATTGCCAACGCTTTTCTACGTAGGCATGTATCATTGAAGAAATGAGTAGCTACTAGCTATTGTTAAAATTTGCCTAACACAAACTAACTATTGATAACATAAGGCGTAAATAGTTACATGCCACATCTTAGCAGTGAAAGTTTCCAATAGTTTCATAATGGTATCATTAAAACACGAATCATTGAACCAATTTCAAATATCATTAATTTTACGTTATATCCATTCATGATACGTCATTGCAACTTGTTTTATATATATTAGAAGCCATATTTTAGCATTGAAAGTTCTAATGAACCATCATGGATCCAGGAAAAGCAGGTACCTTTGAACCGATTTCGAATATCATTAACTTTACGTTATGTTCATTCATGGCACATCATTCCAAGCTGTTTGATATAATACAAGGTATATCTTAGCATTGAAAGTTTCCAGTGCACCATAATGGTACAACTAAACCACATACCCTTGAACCAAGTCTGACTGATACTGACCATCAAGGAAGACGATCACGTGTCTTCACTTAATTCACAAGCCTTTTCTGTGCTTTAGCTATGGAATGCCAAAGGGAGAACAGCATTTGGCAAGGCACAGACCATTTATTAATGGAAATGTATAGTGAAAAACGTGGTCCCCTATATTATTTTTGACCTTTTGAACCGGAAGTATTTCAGCGATTTTTTCCAACAACGAACTCAGTCTGTCGGTTTCCCTAAGTTGTGCGAAAACGGAAGTCGAAAATTCGGAAGCGTTCGTAAGCTAGAGCACCAACAGACGGACAGACGGACGCACATTGTGTAAACATAAGTACCTATCGGTCCTAATAAGGGAGCCGTATAGCTTTTTATTTTAATATTAACTCAGATATTAGAATCCTTAAAAATCTGATTAAACTCTTTTGAACCGAGCTAACTTTTACAATGTGCCAATAACTGTTTTTGATGTGGAATAAAAGCAAATTCCCTAACAAATGTTATGGCTAAGTCTTTATCTGAATTACCACGTGGCAATATTCCTGTTTACCAGCGCTTACTTTTCGAGTATAGGAGACAAATTGTCAATTTCAGCACAAGTTCAATACCATTCTTATGAGTCCATGCATGAAATTGTTTAAGTTAACAATTTAAAATATCAGGTTCTGAACTATACTGCTTGACAATTGCTAAGGAAAATGTATATTCCGATATTTAGGGGCACTGAAAAATAACGCAGGACGTGTCAAAGCATTAGTTGGTACTCTGTTGTTAGATTTGCATACTTTGAATAAAAGTCACATGTCCAAAGAGCTGCGGTTCAGTGAAAATCAGTAGCCGTGGAGTGCTCAGGCAAAATACACGTGCAGGTGTTTTGCGAATATTAATGAAAATTTTCAGTTCCTCTATCATATATCGTCTGCAGAATGCCGCAGAGACGTCATTTGAGTGATTACGATCGTGGAAGAGCTGTTGGATGGCTTGAGGCTGGGCAAACTGTGACTGAAGTGTGATCCGTTTTACGTGTGCGTAGGGGTGGTCGTCGAAGGATCACAGCAACTCGGGAGGACCGTAGCATAGCCCTTTCAACAAAAAAGAGGAAGAAATCAGACACCTCTCACAGATAGCCGCAAATCTTACCGCTGCTACAGCCACTCATGTTTGTGCCAGAACCACTTCCCGTCGGTTGAACGATATTGGGCTGTATGCACGGAAGCCTGTCAAATGGATTCCACTATCTCCGCTACATCGACGATAGAGATAAGAGTGGTGTAACGAGCATCGTGCTTGGGTCGACCAGGAGTGGTCCATGGTGATGTTCTTCGACGATATCCGGTTCACTTAGCAGAGTGATTCTGGGCATCAAGTGATCTGGCCTGAAAAGGGAACTCGTTATCACCAATAACACGTTCGGGAAGTACAACATTTTGGTCAAGGATTCATGGTGTAAGAGACATCATGCATGATGCCAGAACACTCCTTCATATCTTTGCATAAGGGGCTGTTACACCAGCACTATATTTCAGGAAGATTCTTCGTGCGTCTTTTCCGTGGAGCAGTTGGTCCAGACTTTGTGTTCATGGACGACACTGTCGACCCACTCAGAGCGAACATGGTAATAGATGTTCTTGAGGTGAGGATATCAAGCATTCGCAGTAGCCCGCATACTCCCAGGACCTCAATCCCATAGAACATGCTTGGGGCGCTCTTGGTCGACGTTTGGCACAAAGGACCCCCCCCCCCCCTCCCAGAACGCTGCAGGAACTGACAACTGCATTACAGGAAGAATGGGATAATATCCCGGCTGCTCTTCTCAACATTCTGGTGGAAAGTATGACAAACAGATGCAAAACATGCATTGCGGTTCGAGGAGGCAATACTCACTACTAAGGGTCTCACATTTCAAACCAGTGGCAAACAACATTTTTCTTTAGTCACTCATTGATGCTTCATGGTACCTCTTCTGCTTTTGCCATTATGTTCGTGTCATTAGTTCAAATTCCATGCAATTTTGTGGTCCTAAAGTCAATGTAATACGTCTACTGAAGTTTTGGTAACATTTATTTCTTGGAACAGTACCTATTGACAAAAATGTTGGTGTTTCTTAGCAATTGCCAAGCAGCTTATAATGAATAATTTTATATACTTTAATATCATCAGCTGAATAATCGATGTCTGTAATCATATAGATAACAAGAACATAATTCTAAAAACGATTTTCCAAAATGCTGAAAAGTAAAATGTAAACATTTGTAATATTTTATATACAACAATGGCAAAAACTGCATGTAAATTTACGTATTCGATTGCTGTGTTCACAGGAATCTATCCAAACACGCGCGAAATGAGAAATGAAATGCTCGCACGTGTATATGTTTTCAACCTCTGTGCCTATGTTCTTTCCACTGCTAGAGCCATTCACCATTTCATAAGCAAAGTTACCATAAATGTTAGGAGAGAAGAATCATTGATGCAAAGCATTGTCGGGAAAAATCTTGTAAGCATTCCAAGGAATTTTACCTGTAACTGTCTCGTACAACGATGTAAATGTACACCAGTTATTAGAGAAATAATAAGAATATTTGAGGAAGATCATGTGTACACAGTGGGCAGGTGAGTACGTAAAAAATTGCAAACTCAAAGTAATTTGTATGTTGTTAAATATAAAGTTACTGTATGTTTGTCATAGCTTCTCCCGTTCTCTACATTAAGAGCTATACCACGGCCTCCTAGAAACTACCAGGCCTGAACTTGACGTCAATACTGTATTGTTGAAGCACTAAGATTGTGACGTCGAACTAACTTCTGTAATAGCACCACCAGTTTGACGTAATAATGTCTTATCTTTTCATGTTCAGGCCTGGTAGTATCTAGAAGGCCGTGGCTATACAGGCCTTACACAACATGCATAAGATACAACAGTCGCTAACAATTCATAACAATAATTATTTGCTGATAATAATAGGCCTAACAATAATTAGCTAGTGTTAACAAAACGCCTAGCATTTATTATTTGATAATAACAGGACTTACATTTATTAGTTATTGATAACAATAGGCCTCACGTTATTAGCTTTTTTAAACAATTGGCCTAAGAACAGTTACCTATTGTTAAAATTTAGTACGGAGAAAGTACAAGAGAAATAAAGGTTGGTTCCGAAGAAGGCCAGAACAGGATAGTGTCTGCAACTTATGTGAGTCAGAAGGAACTACAAAGACTTATTCTAGAGAAACATTAATGGAAATTGCTAAGGACGTTAAAAATAAAGCACGCATTACAAATACGCAGGAAAAGAAATGTGATAGAGCGTATCAAAGCGACAGACCTATTAAAAATGAATTGAAAAAGAACATTAATAGTGAACAAATTAAGAAGCAGAACAGGGGAAATCGTTATAAGATGCCAAAAAGATTTGGTAAGGAACAAGCCCTTATAGTAATGACCATGAGCGTTCCAGGAGGATAGAAAAGATGGGCAGCAATGGGATTTAAGAGAGCTTTCGGGTGACTCAGCAGCCGGCAAGCGTATCACGTGGATCTTAGCAGAGAGATCGCGCCCCAACACCGAGAGGAAGTGATTACGCGGCCAGAGGACAAAAGTTTTGGAGAGCCACTCCGAAAGCGCGAAGGAAAAACGAAAGCGAGGGGAATCAGAAAGTGTCATGCAGCGTACGTGAAGGAGGCAAATGTCGACTGTGGACGAGTGGCATGAGCGGAATTTAACGGATAAAAACCGTAAGGGCGAGCGACAACGTACGACCGACGGAGATAAAGTTTCCTCGTATGGAAAGAGGACGAGCGAGTCATTTTCTTATGAAAAGGAGCCTGACCAAACGTTGTCAGCAGCCGGCGAGAGGACCAGCTCGTATTGGCAATATACGAACTGCATAGGAAACCGGTTAGTTCCACAACAAGACTCCAGCGAGCCATGGATAAATTTGCTCAGTAAAGTAATATAGCAAATTGCTATGGAGGTCGACAGGGAAGCCGCAGCCGAGAGGAGCCCGGAGAATGGCAACGTAGGATCAGCATCTCACACCCCCGACGCAGCGGAGAATGGAGAATGCTCGTCGACGGCAGAAGCTCAGCGTGTGAGGACACGACGGACCGATTACAGTAGGGCTTTGAACTTTATACAAATCACGCTTCAATACACGCCTTACTTAATGTTACTGTTATTGAAGCGACGATTCTCTCGGAACAAATGGAACTGTTTAGAGCTGCGTTCCCCCGCATAACGCCATTAAGCTAAGAGAAAGCCCGTCAATAGTCGGCATATATCCTTGGTCGCTAAGCGTGTATATCTAGCGGCTTAGGAGGAGTGTTTCCTCGACTTCTGCTTTCGTGTCCAGTATTGTAACGTGGTATATGCGCATCAGAGAGACTTCTTACGTACACTAGCTTTTGGGAAATTTCGCAACGGAACCATTTTGTTTTTTTGTGGCGAACGAGTCGGCGTTTGGTGTGCACGCACGTGGCGTAGAACGAATCTCCGTTGAGTGTTTTGTTTATATAATTCCCTTTTTCTTGTCTCTTCAGAGCAACAGAAGTCACCAAGCTTCGTAACTAAACGTCGTAATTATTTTGAATCTGCAAAAAGTGTGTACAGAGCTTTAGATGTCAGCCCAGTGAAAGGGTTTCCATTATTGCTATATCTGCAAGTGATATCAGCCGTTTGTGTGTGGTGTTTAATAATATTTATATGTGTAAACTGTTTATAAAATTGCGCCTATCTATTAGCTGTTTAATAAGCTCCAAGTGTGTGTGCATATTACATTGATAACCTATTTGTGCTTCGTCAGCTGCTATCGTTGCCAAGGCAGTAGTGGGTTTAGTGCTTCATTAAAGCTTACGTATAAGTTGAAGCTTTTTAGTGATCTTTTCTAAATTTATACCAGCCCAAATAAGGCGGTGTGCTTATACGTGAAAGCTTGCGTCTCAGTGTACTAATTCGCCCCTCGACGAGTATGCCTCTACTCACCTGATCGACGTGCTCTTCAATCTCGATCATTTCATCCAAATCTGATTCTTCAAGGTGCTCCAAATCAGACGTGTCCCGACTTTGCTTTGCCCGTTTTCCATCGACTCTCATCGAATTAACTGGTCTAGTTGATTGGTGATCATCAGAGCTTTTATTTAAAGTGTCTTCCCTACCTCCCTATTTCAATGGACAGCTTACGTATCCCTTACTTACTTGCTTCATTAAACCTTTACCTTTTAGAGGTTTTTCGCAATAATTTCCACGGTTTGCGATGCCGCCGAGTTAACCTCGCCTCGGTGCATACGCTACCGCATCTTCAATCCCATACAACCGGTACCTTACACCGAAAGTGACATTGTACTCGAACCGATCTAATTATGAAAGACAATACTATTACCGGAATCGAGGTGTTTCCCTTGTTTACGCGCCTAAATCCTTTTTCTGAACATTGACCGACAAATATTTAAGTACTTGAATTTTGCATCAAGTCTGTGCACCAGCAGACAGTGACGTCATTATTTATCAAGCCAGTAACTGTATTGTTTATCTTTTGAATTTCCACTGCCATATTTATTTATGAACTGATATTATTTATAGTTCGTATTTACACTTAAGTAATAGTGTATCTCACCGAATAAAACGAACTTTATTTTCTTCTTACGTTCTCGCTATCTTGTCTATTTCACTTTGCTTACATCCACATGACACCTAGCACCCATTGTAACGTAACGTTATTTTGTTGAGCCAGGACCTACAAGAGTTGACGACAATCAATATTAATTTTAAAAGTTATCTTGGAAGATTTTGAGGCCCTAAGAGCCGCCTGAATGTCA
>JAHWFO010070962.1:60396-77607 GCA_023313115.1 Rhysida immarginata | reverse complement strand
TAATTTTTTTTCATTTTAAAATTTATTATTATTATTATTATTATTAATAATAATAATAATAATAATAATAATAATAATATTACAAAACCTTTATTACAGGATAAAAAACAAGTACAGGGTGGTTATAATTAAAGTGACACCATTTACACCCTTCTAGCGGCCGTTCTGGTAATGAGATTTTGACGAAAATTGAGATATGTGTTATACAGACCATAGGGAAGAGAATTTTCCAGTAAAAAATTAGTTCACGTTTTGACCACTACGTCAAAATTTGGTCCATGAATAATAACAAAAACAAGTTAGAAGCAGAGTAATTTACAAAATCAGAGCATCTGTTCAATGTGCATTCCATTTGTGTCAATGACATGTTCAAAGCGCATTATTGCATGTTCCACAGTAGAACGAAGGCTTTCCTAAGGAATCGCAGTGATATGGCGTGTTATGCTTGCTTTCAGTTCAGGGACAGGCCTTACTCTTCCTCCATAAACATTATCTTTCAGATTTCCCCACAACCAGAAGTCACAAGGGTTTAAGTCCGGTGAACGAGGAGACCATGCAGTTGGAAAAGTTCTCGAAATCACCCGATCATCTCCAAAATGAGCATGAAGCAGTTCCTTCACTTTTTATGCAATGTGGGGTGTTGCACCATCTTGCATAAAGACAGTACTGTCTAAACACTGTAAAGCAGGAATGACATTCTGCTGCAGAAGTTCGCAGTAACGAGCAACAGTTATTGATCATCTTTTGGTGCCTTGAGGAGTGTTCTCTTCAAAGAAAAAGGAGCCAAGAATGAAATGTGAAGTGAATCCGCACCATTGTCACGTAATCAGAGTGCAAAAGCTTTACATGCACAACCATCGGCTCTTCAGTACCCCAGAGGCGACAGTTTTGAGCATTCACTGCTTCGTCTGGTGTGAAATGCGCTTCATCTGACCACAAAATGTTTTATGGCCATGCATTATCGACGGCTATTCTAGCCAGAAACTGGCAAGCAAAATCAGTGCGTTTTTCCGGATCTTCATGAAGCAATTTTGAACCACCTAGATCTTGGATGGATACCACTTTAAAATGGAACGAAAAACTTTTTGTACCGTAGACCACGGAACAGACAAATCACGTGATACGGCTTGAGCACTTGCTGAAGAATATTGGAAACTTGAAGCTCTATCCACTACAGCAGCAGCAACGTCTTCCACAGTCTCATTTGCATTTCGTTTCCGACCTCGCCCTGGTAGCACATCCAACTCACCAGTTTCTTCAAATTTCTTAATCATCTTTTTTAAACCATTAATGGACATGGGCCCATTTCGCTAGTTTTTCAAACGTCGATATTCTCTTAGTGCAGGAGAAGCATTATTGTAGTTCTGGTAAAACAACTTCACCAATAAAGCTCGATCCTTTTTAGCTAAAGCCATCGTGAAGAATGACTTTACATTTAATTTCACTGTCATTTTAAAGCTTTTCTAATTTTACATCTCATTTGCATAACGTCTCTGAGTAAAAATTCTCAGATAGTTTCTTACATGCCCAGCGCTATATTTTGACGTAGCGGTCAAAATGTGAACTAATTTTTTATTGCAAAATTCTCTTCCCCAGGGTCTGTATAACATGTATCTCAAGTTTCGTCAAAATCTGATTACCACTAGAAGGGTCTAAATGGCGTCACTTTAATTATAACCACCCTGTACATACAATTTTATATCTCCCTGAGGTATAGCCAGTACGGGAGGATACAGGTGAACAATGGGTTCAACTTAAATTAATATAAGTATTATTGTCAAAGCTTAATAAAGAAGTACAAAAAGAGGAGTAGTGAATTTGTATCAGGAACTGTTTTATTTTAAGTTTTGTGTTAAATACTAAACGGCGGATTCTTAATGGCTTTTATCAGTTCTGTTCGAAGAGATCTTGATTTCCTTTGATTTCCAGCTCGCATCTCCCCCTTCCAGGAGACTAGCCGTATGAGATGAAAGGATGATGGTGTAAATGGACAAACACACACATCCGTGCCCTTAGCTCCCCCTTCCAGGAGACTAGCCGTATGAGATGAAAGGATGATGGTGAAAATAGACAAACACACACATCCGTGCCCTTGGCGGGATTCGAACCCGCAGCTCGCTGGTTACGAAAGCGACAAGACCTACGCCTCAACGCTCTCGGCCACCGAGCCGGCGATCGAAGAGATCTAAGACTGTAGTCATTGTGAATTGCAGATAGAGTAATATTACTATTTTTTCTGAAGCTTAGTTAGTGATTGTAACTCAGTGGACTCTTTGAAATTGTTCTGTGTGCATGCAAGTTTAATATCTTTGAACATACTGGTCTTTAATATCTCTTATGTGTAACATTTTGTACAGGACTTTAGCAGATTCAAGAAAGCCAGTAAAAGTAATGAATCTTAATGCTTTCTGTAAAACTTGAAGCAGTTTAATGTAAGAATCATATGCATGCCCCAAATTTCAATGTAATAATTATTGCAACTATGTATATGATATCGTCTGCAAAAAATGCAGGATATCCATACTCAATAGGAAGTTCATTTATAAACATAAGGAAAAGTAAGGGCCATAAGATGGAACCCTGGGAACACAGCAACAAGTAACTGTAACCTCACTTAAAATAGAATCAATTTTAACAGTATGCGGACGATGATTGAGATAGCAGAAAAACCAATCATTGATGATACCCCTAAAACCGTAATTTTGAAGTTTTAAACATAGTATTTTATGATTAATATATCAAAGGCTTTCTTAAAGTCGATGCATATTGAAATACATCTATCACTATCATTTAAAACAGATTGGATTTTGTTAGGCATCAACAGTGGAACAACCTTTTCTGAAACCATAATGACGGCGTGAAATAATTTTACACTTATCCAAAAAAATTAACAATTCGATTGTACATGAGTCTTTCAAAAAATTTCGCAAAAATAGGCAAAATTACAAACGATCTATAATTTGAAGGTATATAGTACTGTCACCAGATTTAACGAGAGGAATTACAATTACTTATTTCATGCCTTCTGGGAAATTACTTAGAATAACAGATAGGTTAAAAATAAGTGATAGAATTAGAGCCAAAATATGAGCAGAATCCTTCACAATCCTGTATTAAGATCCAAACCAGGACCTTTATTAACGTAAGATCCAAACTAATAATTACCGTTAATATTTCATTTTCTTTCTCTCCATCCTTTATCATCTTTTTGTTATTTTCTTAATTTATTGTTTTGATTATGGTCCATAACTTGGAGGATATTTTTAAATTATAAAAATGGCATCAGTATATGTTTCGACTTTGTAAAATATACGATTTTGCAAAAACGCTTTTATACGACGAAGTTCCGTTTTATTACACTTACAATAAACAGTGAGGTATTTTCAACCGTAGAAGACGTGGAACAGCTGTGAATAGCGTGTCTGGCATATTCAAAAACACTTAATTGCGGTGCATCCAAACAAATCCGAATGGTATAACTTACGTCTACTTCGACATGCAGTGCGAGGAACTACTTTTTTAATCGAACTGTGAAAAGTTAATGGTATTGAATATCTCACTTATCAGGATGCTTGTCGAGCACGTCACTTGCTAAATGGTGATTAGCATTGGGATGACTGTTTGGTCAAAGCATTCGTCAGCCATAGCCCACATCGCTGCGTCATCTTTTTGCCATGTTGTTGGTATTTTATGACCTTTCAGATGCTGCACAGTTGCGGCAAAGATAGCAGGAAAAATTTGCTGAAGATCTTGTTCTTATCGCCAATCTAGACACATCTGAACTTCTTTCAGAACTTAATAATAATCTAATTTCACTAAAAAATTGGAACGATAGTAATTTCTTATCAGTCAATACTGATAAAGCTAAATTAATGTATTTCTATCGGAGAAACAAACAGAATATTCCCACAACACCATCAATATACTATGGTAATCAACCAATATCTCTTACATAATTTTCTCGATTTTTGGGACTATTAATAGCTCATGACTTAGCCTGGAATCGTCATGTTAATTCATTAGTTTCAAAATTGAAAATGAAATTAGGTTTAATTTCCAGACTTCAATTTTTCTCATATTAAATACTACTATTTCTATATCATTAATGGATCCACTCTATATCACTCATGGATCCGCTCTTCTCCTTGCTACGAAATTATCTTTTGGGGATCAAACAATACTTATAATCTGATACGTATTCATAAATTTCAAAAATGGTTCACATGATAGAGAGAATTGGAACCAGAAACTGTGGACAAAGACTAACAAGGACTCAAGGAAACTACTAATCCACAACAAAAGTTTATTCATACGAATGCGCATTTCGGCAGCCAAGCTGCCTTCAACACGATTATAAACGCGAAGACCTCAAGATTATATACAGCACGAATGACCCCAGGTTGTTAAACTTTCTGGAATCCTACGCAATCACCAACGAAGATTCAACTAATTTACTAAACAGTGACGCAGGCCCCCTGGACGTAACACAACTAAGAGATGCGGCAAAACTTCTACATCTACCCACATTGAACAATAGGAAAAATAACCGTATAAGAAACACTGATGACACTTGATTGGTTAATCTCAGCTAGCCTATGGTTTTATTGTTATTCGTTGTATCTATTACTTGCCTTTTGATTGGATTGTAACTAGTTCATTTTTTACTATATATACGTCTATGTAATTCTCATACTTCGTGTGATCAAGTCTTGGATACGCTGACGAAGGCAGCTTGGCTGCCGAAATGCGCATTCGTATGAATAAACTTTTGTTGTGGATTAGTAGTTTCCTTGAGTCCTTGTTGGTTCATATGAGTTTTATTAAAAGCCCCCAAATCAACTTCTCTTGCCCATTATTTTTCCTGTTTAAATATTTTTACTGTCACTGAAATTTATCAATTACAAGTATGCACTTTCATACCTAAATCTACTATAGTTGAGGGCATGAGAGATGACCATTTCGTATGGGGCAGTGTGAGAATGTAACCATTCTAAAATAAGGGAAGGAAGGGTATTGCTCCTTTTCTCCTACCCCCACCTCCAAGTCGGAAAGTAAAAAACTAATTTCGGTCAGACACTAATATACAGTAAATAATACCAAAGGATTAACCTTGATTATAATCCCTCTACCCCCAACCCCATATCCCAACTTTTTTTTGTAGGCTAAAAGCACTTTAAATATGATTTTCAAATCCTTTTTATTTTTTTAGTTTTATACAAACTTTTTAATTACTATGGCATAAACTATGGTTTAGTGAATCTACACCATATTGCCATTAATAACCGGATACTTTCAATTTTAGACGTTTTGTCGAATATCTAGAAAAATACTTGACGAATTATCCTGAAATTTCAGGGGTGTAAAAAGGATGTTACACCTCATATACTTCAGCGAAGGTTTTCTCCCGAAGGCAAATAGGGGAGCAGCAAAGAAGTGAACCAAAAAAATAATGTTTGGATTCACCCTGTAAAAAATAATGCTTGAAATGCATTGTAGCTGTAGCATATGCTTAAGAGGCTTGTTTTACTTTTCTGTGTTCATTTGTATGAGAATAGCACGTATATTCATGGAGATATAAAGGTTTCTTTAAAAAGGTCGAAATGTTTTCGTAAGTTTTTTGTTTATAACACGCAAGATTTTAAACCCAATGCAATGCCACTTAGAATACTTAAAGATACAACTGGGCCCCCTTGAAATATTTAATTTAACCAACTTTCACTCTTAACATTATCCTGAGCGATGCTCTAACTAATACATGCCGGCACATCCATGCACTAAATCAGTGGTATCAATGCGCACTGTCATGCTTGCGACTGGGTTAGGAATTATATCCATCGCTGAGGAGCCCTTATTGCAGCGTTGCATCCCCGAATAAATATTCCTTGCAATCTATATATAAATACGCCCTCTGGCGTGATACACCTCCTTTATTTGTACAAAGTAGGGGGGAAGTGTCTGAACCCCTCTTGGCGGATGCCAACGCTAGACTCGACAGCCACTGGCGGGGTTCTGCAGCCGCACTACTGTTGTACAGAATACTTATTCCTGAATTCGACCAAAGGTAATGCCAAACAGCCAGAACAATGTTTCAAAAGCCCACGCGTTAGCCATGATACATGCACGACTCTTTGATCACAGACTAGTGCCAAGGGTGTTTTTTTATCTGGAACATAGCGTTAAAACTTATCCTTTAATCTTATACGTAAGTACAGCATTCGTTAGTTTCTTTTACAGAAGCTCAATGGCGGGAAGATTTTCTTTTACGTGAGGCGATGAAAATTATTTAACACACGCGAGAAAGTACAGCGTGAGGGCGTTGCGGCTCTTTGCTGAATCCTCGACGGGAGGCTCGAAGACCCATCCTTCACAGAGTTCGCTGACTCCTCGAAAAGGGCTTTCTTCGCGTCAGAATTAAACAATAAGGTCATTCACCAAATCCTTGATATTCTTCATCACCTTTACAAGACGAATTTCGATGTAAAGCATCTTGCACAGGACGAAATAAGGCAATCAGGCTGGTCGACATTCCATGGGTGTCGACATTACCAGACGAAATTTCAACTACAAAATTCATGATTCAGCAAAATAATTAATTCCACTCGAACTTGTTTCCTTCAACGATAGAACTAAACGTCTTGCCATTACTAATCACAAATATAACGTTACAATGACTAACATTTCTATTTTCTACAAGTTCCAAAATAAACACCATGTCTGCCATAACCAAAATAAGCTCAGCTTAAGACTCTGTCCGACGCATACGAGACCAAAAACCGAACTCAACACATAACACGCAATTTTTCATTCTCCGAATTTTCTTTAACAATTCACTTTAAAAGTCGCGACGTTCTTCAAAACATCGCTCCCAACAATACCTACTCCCAACAGTGAAAAACAACAAACGCATTTATTCTACGATCAACAATCATATTTATCCATTAAAACACACTGTTAAAAAGAATTTTCTATTAAATATTACTTACAAATATAATAAACCAAAACACAAATAATGTAACACACTCCAGACATCGACTCACCCGCTCTCACTCACACACGATCTTCCTTAACCACACGAATATAAAATGACTAGGTAAAACTTCTGCATACTACAAACTATGATTAATAATAGCATATACCAAAATATACAAATATATATACACAATAAAACAAACTTAAATAAACGTTGCCCCTCTTCAGACACACGTGACTACCAGCTAACCTGGTACATCACATAATAAGTTTGTTAACTGTTATAATCATATTTAGTTACATATATATGTTTTGAACATGATTTTCGTATTATTTGGCGAGTTGACTATTGTTTTCGTCAATGCAAGCGTGAATTGAAGATTTTGTAGTCTGGAACGTCGTATTTTCGGCGATGGATGCTGCCGTACCTGTTTCATGGAGACGAATGCTGTCGTTTCGAGTAGATAAACCGAAAAAAAACGGTAATGCTCGTTATTAACTGGTGTGTGACTTTCTACATGTTGTTTTCAACACAAGGATTACTTAGACTCTTTGAGTGGCCTAGCTTTGATGTTGCCGTTGGTCCTCACGCCGGAGGTAGCTCACCCAAGAAACACTGTCACCTGTGCTAAGTTTTTAGCTTAGTGGAGAAGACAACGAAAGCAATTTTATCCACCCGTTAGGATGGACATCCCACCTGTTTAAATTCTGTGAAAAGAATTTAGTTACACTGTAATTAGCGTTAAGCATAGATTTCTTAAGTAAGATGTTTACGCTCCTATACGTGTGTATTACTCCGGAATAAGAAAGTGACAGTCAAATGTGTTATTAAACGGCTAATGATGTCTAGCGAATGCCGTTAGGCCTAAATGCTTTCACGTTAAGCTTCACGTATTGTGCCGCAAATGCAAATTATACTTCACGGGAGTTAATTGAGTTTGACTGTAGAGCTCTGTGCCTATGGTTAATTGTTTAGAGCAAATTGTTAATGGGCGTTCTAAGAGCTAAAGAGTTCTTTGTGTAAAGCGAAATCATATTCCGATATACGTACGGAGAATTGATATATTGATATAAGCTTATCTAACTTGTTGTTAAAAGATTAAGAAATCAAAGCGCGCTTATTGTAGCTATTTTTGTGAAAATTTAATTGTGAAAGCTAGAAGGGTCATCGGCCTGAATAATGTGTTGTAAATGTGTGTTCTATGATCCTACATTTAGTGAATGAATTTGAAATGTGCTATTCATAAAATTGTGTGTGTTTGTACAGATTGGAATGACGCCATTATCTCATAATATTGTTATAGATTCTGATTGAAGTCAGTTAGCTTATGTAGGTGTGACTTGTATTAAGCATTATTGAATAACTATATTAAGACTTTGAACTCTTTTGTGTCTAAGACAATAGACATTTAATGTTCGTTATCCTACAATATTGTTGCGACGTAAGAACTGTAATTTTAAAAATTAAAGGTGAACATTTTCCCATTTCAGACTGTGGACTTTACTAATTGTTACTATTCGATTCAAGCTCGAATTTTTAAATGCTTTCATCATTGTGAATTTAACAGTTTTAATTCAATGAGTTTTTTGAAATCGAGATTGATCTCTTTGAGTAATTCACTCTATAAAATGGGATTACTATTTTTTGCTCTCTCGTGTGATAGTGATGACATGGATTAGTTATCATTGGAGGATTTCTAATATAATATACGTTATATTTGACTTTTCATATAAATTGAGCTAGTTGAATAAAATAAAGTACATCAAATTTTAATAGGTTAACGTTTTTAAATTCTGAACTGACGGAAGAGAAAGCGGGCCTATTTAACAATATACGTAAAAAACGTTTTGAAGTTTAATTATAATGTTTTTATTTTTCTGTGCGGTCGATCCCCATAAACATATTCCAAAGCATAAATTTGTATGAATTAAGGTTTGTTTGTTTGTTGGTCCCCTCTAGCTGGGGAGGACATTCATAAGTGTGTTTACTTTTTGTGTATCACCTACCCTGTAGTTGTACAGCGTGCACCCCACCTTGACTCAATTGGTCATGACTTTTAGCAAACAAACAATTTTAACTAAATAAAATTACCCAATTATCATTTGATGACGAGCCGGCCCATGCAATCGAGCGGGTAGGCTTTCCGTTATACTGCCCTGTAGTTATCTGCAACACCCTGTACAAGAAAGTATGAACACGATGCTTCCATGACAGCAGGATTAGAGTAGACAGTAATGATAAAGCAGGAGCAAGTGTGATATTGAGCAGGAATATTGATTGGTATGAGTTTGGCATAATAATTAGTTCTATGAGTGTTATACAAGGATTGAAAGTGAATCCTGAGGATAAGAAAAAAGTTAAAAGGAAAGTAATATAAATCCAAATTGATATGGCAGGTGTTAAAATGAAAATTTGGCTAATAATGAGTCAATAAACACTTGCATAGTAAACAATAAAAGGTTTTTATTAATGAAAATAAAAAAAGAACTAGAAACACAAAGCGTGTCCTATGGTGAACAAAGGTAGAAGTTAAAAATTATACGCAAACAAAAGAAAATATGAATTCAAGTAATCACTGTCTCGCACAAGTATTAGTATAAAAGATGAATAAATTACTCACATAGCCTAACCGCTTTAACAATGGAGTCCTTGTATGGCTATGTATGCTGAAATTTTTTCGTTTTCGCGGTTTATTTTGAAAGAAACACAATTTCCAAGCATCTATAGTAGCTTCAGATGAGTAAGATATTTCAATTTGGTGGAAATCTGTGACATACAAGTTCGAGGGATTCCCCTATCAGTGGAGCAGTAATACAGCCGTGGCATATCGTGATGCACAGTTAACAGCCTAGATGCATGATTCTACAGATGAAATATTCGGGTATGGAGAAAGATAGCAGAAATTGTACATCCGAAAGAAATAGACTTCGTGGCCAGGCCTAAATATGATGAAACTGCAAAATAACTAAAGACGGATCGAGAATAAACATCGACACGCATGAAAAGTGAGGACCATGTTGGCAAACTGGTAATTGCAATTGCGGAGGTACAATCTTACGGCTGCAGCAATAGGAAGGAAATATTAGCAAAGTGAGGGGCCACCATTGCTGCAGAGGAGAAATGAGGTGGCAGAGCCAAGAAGAAGATGGAGAAAGATCTAGAACAAAACAAAAAGAACTCTAATTGCGCAACAATTTTATCAACAATTAGATAGTATAACATCTCGCGGCCGAGTTAATTAGTTGCGAGGGAAATCCCACACGGAGCTTGAGCTCCTATCACGCGAGTTCGAAGAAAAGAATATTTGCGACAGCAATGGTGAATGAATAAATCGTGCATACAATTTTGTATATTTAAGTAAGTTGTGTGTGCACACAAACTTACAAAAAATAAGTACGTTTATTAATTTATTGGTATACCTTAGAAAATTAATAGTCACATGACTGTACCACTGAGCTCAGTAACATATTACAATAATATGCAGATTACTACAAACTAGTCAAAAAATATTTAGACTTGTCAATAAAGTAAGAAATGCCATGCCAAAACTTTTCAGTCATTAAGGAAGCATTACAAAAAAGATTGTATTAGAAAGATACATCTGGGCGTTTAGAACCCATTTCATCCCGCCTAATGCAATGTGCACAAAAAGAACTAACAAGTTCTAAAAAACTAAAAAAATTATACATAAATGTATATTTACAAAAAATTAACGAATTGACTTTACTGTCCCGCTCTGATCAATACAAGTGGTCCCTGTGACGCCAAGGGTTGATGGCATTCACACTCTAAAGAATTTAAACATCAAATAAGAAAAAAAAAAGGCACAGAGCCAGGGTTAAAACGATTCCCAGACGTACAGGATTTTATTTCACAAGATATAGAAATTCTAAATAAATAGTTTTATTTATAAATATTCATGAGGTGAAGAAATAATAAAAATTTTAATTTGCACAACTCGCTAGAAATCGTTTACAAGTAATTCTGCATTACTGTATTCATTACTAAACGACAAACAATTTGCTGGAAGAAACAGCCTGCTGGCTAACAAAACTTAGCTGTCGATGAGCTCGATCGAAAACGCGCTTGTACGGATTCAGTTTCTTCAGTCACAGAAGGGAACAGGCTATATTCACTACACAAAAGAAAATTGAACGACAAGCATTATTAAAAGTTATTAATAATGAAGACACCATTGAAGATAAACAGGTCAGCAATTATATCAATATCCAGTTCTTGGGATAAATAGGCTTCAGGACGAGTTACTTTCCAAATCATCAGCCCATGCAATATACAATTTAAGGGCCAAAAGAAAGGTAAAAATATAGTATAGCGGAGTCAATCAAAGCCAGTCCGCTTTAATTCACGGTTGAAAAATTCTCATACCTTAAGAAATCCAAGGTATACATCTAACCATGGAATGCTTCCTTCAAGATGGCGGCCGACGTTCCAAGCTAGAAAGAAAAATCTCCAACGTGATAATCCACAGATTAATTAATCCTGGCTCCAATACGTAGGCAACACGAATACTCTTCTATTTGTCTCAATTAATAAACTCAAACTCCAAGCTTGACTACAAGAGCAACTTAGGCCTTTCAAATAAAACCCTCGCAAGGAAGCTGTCTCAACGTTCCATCCTTGACCAAGCCCAAGTCGCACAACCTTCTCCAAGGAGAGAAACTACCAGAATGCTAAAAAAGCCAAGAATAAAATATTTTAAAAGTTAACTGACGCGCAATATGACGCAACACGAGGCACGCACACTATACGTGGTGGCAGCATTATTGTCCCGCGATCCAACAAAACCTTTGTTAGGAGCAAAAATATCAAAAAAATAAGATAATACAAATGGAAGGAACCTAGCACATCTATTTATAATAAATAATAAAGCAAAAATAAGAACTCTAGACAGGCTGATCTGGCACATATCTTCTTCCTCAAACGAAGAAAAAAAAATTGGTATGGCGGAATGGTACATTCGCACAGGCCTACCACGAGATAATGATACGGAATCAAAGAAAATTACGGGGCTGTGTTGGGACACGGCCGCTAGCTAAATCGTAGAATACGTCTTGAGGCCACATGGCGAATAAGAATGAACTTTGAGCAGCACAATTTAAAAAAATTAATTTCTGATATTAAATGTTCAAACTAAAAATGTACTTGCAATTCATCATAAATTGTCAACCAAACCTTTTTGGCATTCCCAACTTAGAAATCACTGGTCAATGATAAGAGGAGTATGTTAGAAATGGCAACAGACAAGAAGCAATATTTCGCTCAAGCATCAAATTTATAGTACGGCCACCCAATGTAATATGTGACTCGTTGGGTTTGAAATCTAAATTAAAATGTTTCTTCCTAAAGCTAAGAACGTATAAATTTAATGTAGCATCTACATTGAAAATGTTAACTGTCATAATATTAGTATCCACTTCCATGTTGTCACTGACTACTCTAGTTGTTGGTGAATATTTCATTATCGCACTGAACGACAACATTTCCATATGAGATATCGACACTTTAGGTTGAATATACACTGAGTGGCCAGATTATTATGACCACCCCATCAGTACTTTGTTGGACCACCTTCTGCCTTCAATACTGCGGCGATTCGCATTTACTCCACGAGTTGTTGAAAGGTGATGCGAGGAATCTGACACCATGAATGCTGTTCTCTTGTGCTTCCTGGCCACAATCCGCTTCAATCCCCTTCTGTGTCTATCAGTGAGTTTCTTCTTTCGGGCATTGTTGTGCTTGGCAGATGATGTCTTTCTCTGCTTCTTATAGGCTGTCATAATAGTCTTTGCCTGATGAATAGCACTGTCCTGTTGTGTGAAATTTGTTGTTTTGGAACCACCTGTCTGATGGCTCTTTCAACTTTCTCCCACAAATGCTCAATTGGATTGAGATTTGATCATTATGGGGGTCACCTAAGCCAGGTTCGTCTTCGTTCGTGGCGATCGCAACAATCTCGCCTTACTATCATTTTCAATTGGCCAATCAACATAGGGGTTAAAGCAAACATTCAGTAGCCAAAAATCTTGTTGCAGCAAACAACGCACAAGAATTGTTTGTTCTTGAAACTATTCCTGCAAAATACGAGTAGCGTGGCATCCCGCATTGTCACGTTGGAAGAAGCCATCTCCAATGCGATACACCATCAACATGATTGCATGAACTTGATCAGCAAAGATACTTAGGTATTCTCTGATATTCAGACGTTTTTCTACACAAAGGACCCATATCATGCCAGGAAAATTTGCTCCAAACCATGACTGCCCCCACGAGCTTGAACGATTTTACTCATGCATGTGGGGTCCATGCTTTCATGCAGTTTCTGTCCAATCCTTGTGTTCCTGTGCGAATTGGAGACGTTTTACCTTGTTAACTGCAGATAGAACTGGCGTTCATCTCTCATGTTTCATACGATGCAGTGTATGGCGAACAGTGCATCCAGAGATCATTTGAGATAAAGATCTAATAAAGAACTGATAACGATCTGCAGTAATTTGATGCGCTGTTGTCCTTCTGTTGTCTTGTACCAGTCTTGACACTCTCCTTTCTGCCCGAACATTGATGGCCGCAACTGGCACGTTCAGACCCAGTTTTCTGGCAGGCAGTCCAGTCTATAACAATTTAACAGCAGCTGCTCTTGAACATCTAACGAATGCAGCCGTTTTGCTGATATTAGCTCCATGGCTCCAAGCGCCAACATTCATCAAAGGCTGCTAAATCACGTCGTTTACCTATAATCGTCTGTAACAAATCTCTCCCAATACCGTGGCATAGCGAATAGAATAAATAAGTGTGATTACTCTCGTATTAAGCAATGCTAAAAATCAGGCGAGCGGCGGATGTGCGAAACAAGAGCGCTGCTGTCGATTTCGACCAACTTCGTGGCGTTTTTTTGCTGGCTGCAAATGGGAATTTCACGTTTCGTGTTTAGTTTCTGTCGTATATTTTATTATTTCACTATTTATAGGTGATGAGCTTGTTATAATGTGTTAATAGTGTAATTTGCATATCGTTTGTTACGTTAAAAACAGTATTTTTACTCGTATTTTAAAAATTTACTCTTTATATTTACTTGTGCACGTACCTTATGACAGCAGATAGGCATACTTCATTCCTTAAGTCTGACTATCGCGGTCGTTGTAAAGATCACCAGAATTAGGCCCTTTTAGAGTGAGCTCCCTATCAAACGTCCAGACGACTGGCAAAAATTTTTGTGTCTGGTAATGAAAGAGAAAGAACGAGTATTGGTCGGAAAAACTCTGCAACTGAAACAGAAAAAGCTATACGGGCATTAGAAACATCTGAACAGATTCGAGTTTCAATGAATTTCGTTTTAAGTTTAAATGAATTTAAAACTGCATGATTAAAGTAAAAGCATGACGCTTCGAAATGAACTGGTCACACTATGCTGTTTGCATTTGGATACAGTCTTCGCTGGCTAAAGGTAATCCACTGCTTGTTAATCGATTCCGATTGTATAAATATATGAAACGTGAAGTTCCTTTCGGATTTCTTATTTACACATCCAAAGAGAGAACAACTTAAAGGCAGTCTGAGAGTAAAACGGCAAGCAAACTCTTGCATTATGTGGAATCGAAACTAGGCTAGAATCGAAACTAAGGTAGAAATGACTTCTTGTTCCGCTGTTTCTCCTGAAGGGACGAGAGAGCCAATTTTTCAATTGCTCAATCTATCGAGGCGTTTTTCTTAATAAAATATTAGGATAAATCGAAAATTTTTTAATGATATATTACCCTGGATGCAAAAAAAAATAAACTTTTCGAATTTTTTCCGTGGAGTTTACTTTTAAGTGACAGTAAATAAACAGTAAGAATAAAAAAAAGAACTCGTGTTTGAAAATGAATTTTTAAAACTACTGTTAACGTTTCATCCTTTTCCATGTAAGCGAATACTAAAAACCTGCGATTCGCTGGCCGAAAACGCACGCAATGGCATCTTGCGGATGCGCCAGAAAACTACGCAAGTAATCACACTTACTATTCTATTCGTTATAGTCGTGGTAAACAACCTGCTTGCCTATTTACACTAGTCCGTCTCTTTAGGAACTTCAGCGCGAAATCATATCTAATTTGCCTAAAGACATCTCGTGGTCATAATAATCTGGCCACTTAGAGTAAACATTTTAGTATAGATCTCACTACACCATTGTACAAAGCTTTAACAATACAAACATGATTGATATCAGCGTCGATCAGTCGTCTATAATTAGACCAGTCTGTCAATATAGGTTCACATTTGTAAAAGAGTTACATTTCAAAAAATTGCAAAAACGCCTGCTCTCCTATAACCATATTTTTGAATAGTTTTAAATTTGTTCTACAATGATTACACAGCATGAAATCTTTCAAAAGGATTGATGAAAGTGATGAAGCTAAGATATCACACTTCAGTTACGTGGGTGATTCAAGTCCTTCTCAAAAGAAAATCTACCACAAACATTACAAGAATATTCAAATTCATTGTTCATGAATATAGAGGGAAATATGAATTCCGTGTACCAAACTGTCGCATATACAGGTTGAGGCATTTATCTTGAGACAACTGAATATCTCGGAAACTAAGCGTTGTACGAAAAAATGTCCAAAATCAAAAGTGAATTATTTCGAGGGGGAAATTCATTAGTTAAAAAATTATCCTTCCCCCTTGTGAGGGGGGCTGGGGGAAGGGGGTTACTCTGAAATCTTAAATAGGAACCCCTATTTATAATGGTCTATTCAGAATGTACACAATATTCGAGAAATGTTTTACTCTTGGTGTTTTTTCAAATGATCCAATATTTTTCAATACACAGGCATTGACTCTGTCTCCATAGTACAGCTGCCCCCAAAAGTTTACTTGTGCAGTAAAAAATTATGCATTTTTGAAATTCTGACTTCGGATTCTTAAAGACCATTAAAAAGTAGAATAGGAATGTCTGTAAGACCCACTCTCTATCTCTTTGTCTTCATCGATAAAATTGGGATCAAAACTTTAGAAGTTTCACAATTTCAGGGCCTCTATCTCCTAAACAGCTGGATCAATTGAAAAAATACCAAGAATAAAACATTTCTCGAATATTGTGTACATCTGAATATACCTTTAAAAACAGGGGTTCTTATTTAAGATTTCAAAGTCCCCCTTTCCCCCAACCCCCCCTCACAAGGGGGGGGGGTAATTTTTAACTAATGAATTTTCCCCGCGAATTAATTCACTTTTGATTTCGGACATTTTTTCGGACAATGCTTAGTTTCCGAGATATTCAGTTGTCTCAAGATAAATGCCTCACCCTGTATATCGCTCCATACATAAATCACATTTGATGAAGATGCTGCTAATGTTGACGAGTATGGCTCACTATAGACCTCCATGGGTTGAATTTTATCACTCGGTGTTGAAACGTTTATATCATCAGGTATGTTATTTGTGTCGAACTGAGCAGTGGAAATTATTGGCGCGTTCGTATCGGGCTATTGGTCACTTTGGCGGCATCACGACTCAACTTTCAGTCATTCCTGCTGAGCTCGTAGACGTTCAACATCGGACATCTAGATCTTCATGAATTCTCCATCTCTACATGACGTTTTCCATAATTTTCTGGCATTTATTATGCAAAAACTTGGAAATTCTGTAATTTTTGCAAAATGTCCACAATTCGAAGGCCGATATCTTAGATACTATTACTTACTGTGGTTAAATTTTTAAGCTGTTTTATAAAGCGTAAAAAGATAAAACAAATGATACCTAAAATGTCATGCTATCACAAAGGAAGCCGGAGCTAGACTAAATTAATCTTCGCCAGAGAGCAGATTTTGTGACTCAACTTTGTACTTCGATTGCATCAGCCGATGACGTCAGCATAAAGTCTATCAAAGTCAGCATGCTTTGTTTTATATATTATCGAATGCAATATCATTCATTTTCCTATCATTAATAGTTTTGACGTTATTAAGGTTTTCGTGATCAACACTTTTCGTGACATTCGCGATTTACGCGTGGCATACCAGTATCGAAACGTAAGACGTATTCTGCGTCAAAAAGAAAATTTATTTTTCAATAAGAGGAAGTTCTTCACGCCGTTTATATTATGTTTGGAGCTTTCTGCCATTTCTTCATTTTTTCAAAAAAAAAAAATTAATTTCTCTAAAAAGGCTTAGCCCATTTCCATAAAAAATGGTCAATGTATAGTTTAAGAACCCCACTGTCTGAATTTCTAAAAAAAATAA
>JAHWFO010070962.1:49473-60296 GCA_023313115.1 Rhysida immarginata | reverse complement strand
GGGGAGGGGATAGTAAATAACTCCAAAACGGCTCATCACAGCCAAACAAGTTATTTACAAAAAAAAAATTGCCTTAATGAGAGGAGTACGTACATGTCGAATTTATTGAGTTTGGTTTGCTCGTTTGAACGCCACAGCCATTTTTTTAATTTTTAGAAAATAATTAATATCTCGAAAAAGGCTTACCCAATTGACATAAAATATACGCTAAGGCACAATTTAAGGAACCCTCTAAGTATGAATTTTTATTTGGTTCGGCTATTTGCCGTTTCAGAGGAGTTAGCTGCACAAAATTGGTCACATACGTAGTACAGACGGAAAATTTTTTATTCAAAATTTCAACATATCTTTACGTATCAGGAGTTTTTAAGTCGATTTCAGCCAAAAAAAATTTGAGTTTCTGAAACGAAAGCAAAGGCCTTCACTCTTAGAGTGGTAGGGCAATAATACATAATACAAACGCGGTAGTACAATACATCATTGTAAAAAAATAAATGTTTTAAGAGACATTAAGTATTAAACAATGTGCAAGAAAATTTTGAATAAAAAAAAACAAAATTAACTGTCGGTTCGTGGACACTTTATTCAGACTAAGGCAGTCTGGACACGCAAACTTTCGGAGTTTCTCTTGATGAGTAATCAGAAACCCACGCTGTAGACCACGTCTTCTATTTTTAAGGATCAATATAGCTCTATGGATGATCTTAAGGTCGTGAAATATAAATCTAACAACTTCAACATAGTTGTTCTTCAAAAAACCTATGATAATGAACAGACCAAGGGGGGAAGACGAAGAGGATGATAATGCTCGTGAAGGCGTTATGTCCAGGCGAAGAAGGAGTTGATACAATTTCATGTACCAACATCTGCCACTTTGTTTTCTTCCATACAGGGATTTGCAAAGTTTACACACTTTGTCTGCAACGACTGGTAGCCCTTTTGGGTGGCTTGAAGTATATAGTATGGTAAATAGGTGTATGCAACTATGCACATTTTTTTATTAATTAATTGAATCCAAATTATTAATGATTTCACATCACTATTGATGCAATAATATGCCTGCGGTGAATGCCACTGCGAACAATAATCGTAACGATTCTATTCTTTTAAGATGAAAACGTCAGTTCGTATTGGCTGCCATATACATGTAATTAGCTGATTGCGACCAACCTTGCCTTAAAACAGGAGATGGATCCACCAGTGTTGCACTTAATATGATATACCCATTTGGTCTTCAGGATTTTAGTATTGGGGAGCTTAGGAACAAATCCCAAACTTGGTGGAGCTGAAGCAAATCTAACTCGCTCTTCATTGCCTCTCCCCATTGAAGATGTTGTGGGGAGGAGAGTGCTTGAAAGAGTTGTTAAAGGGTGGTCCTCAGGCCCGGCAAGATTTACGGTAGGAGGGTACAAAATAGTTCGATGTTTTTCCGCTTCTCTTAAGTGTTTGGGATCTTCGCAACTCAGGAAGAGGGGGAGACAGCCGATGAGGGTGTTCTAAGGATGGCACAGGTGAAGCTGGAGGCATAGAAGTTGACGTGTCATTCACTTGGGAAGGTGACTGTGGAAGAGTCTCATCGAGGGCCGAAATAGAAATGAGTGAGAACTGTATGTTAACGAGTTCTGTATCATCAGTTTCAAGGACCTCCAACGGGGGAGAATCGTAAGGAAGTTGTGGCACTCTGCTCTAGATATCTTGAAACAAAACTTGGCCTTTCATCTAGCGGTCTCCGAGTCTTATATTGACATGATCACCATTTGCCCATTATAGCATGGAGCTAAATGACTGCTTATTCTGTCATCTTTCCACTGTTTCTCTATTTTCTGTTAACTCTTCGTTATCTTCATTTACTGATAATTTTTAAGATTTTCAAGATATTAAGTATTAAGAACTCTTAATTCTAAGAAAACACTGAATAACAGGAATTCTATGCATTTTTATACATTGAACCTTATTAATATTGCACAAACTTTCCTTGCTTTGTTGGTCATAAGATATATACTGTTGATCCCTGCATACTATTGGTGCATTGCGTGTTGATAACATTGTTGATAACTACAGTTGCACAAGCTTGGCCTTACATTGTGTGTCTTGAGATATTACTTTTTAATATGCACTGCCATCATTATGAATATCGATTTATTATCATTAATTAATATGTTTTTGAAATCTCAGGTAGACAGTAAGGTTCGAAGATGGAGAGGTCCATCCATTGTGAGCATTTAAAAATTTTTTTTATCGAATTTTCATTAAGGATTTTTATTAAGCGTTTTCATGTGTTTATTTTTAAGATTTGCAAAATTTACTCAAAAACAAAAAGAGCCCAGGCCGGGGTTATCACCTAGCTAATTTGGTAGCACAGCTGATCCAAACATTTAATAAAAATACATTTTGACTATAATCTTTGTGAATGTGAATACAGTAAACTCCATGCAATTCGAATTCGCCAAATTCGAATTATCGCTTTATTCGTATAAATTTCAAGGAAAATTTATTAAATGAAAATGGGTCGTGTGATATATCAAATGACATACGCATTTTCTGGCAATTTCATTCTTGTAAACAGATTTGAAGTAGCAGTTTTGGTTCCGCAGAAATACTGGCACACACTTCTTCAATGCGTTGCTGGAGATGATTTATGTTTCTGATTTTCTTTGCATATACGAGTTGTTTTAAATAACCCCACAGATAAAAGTCAAGTGGTGTGAGATCAGGTGATCTCGCTGGCCAATCCATAGCACCACGTCGTCCAATCCAAGGAAATTGAACATCTAACCACTGACGAACATCTGCACCGTTATGTGGTGGCTTAATCCACATTCTGCTGACCAACATCGTGTGCCGCGTTCTGGGCTCTTGACGAAAGATGCCAAAACCATTGCTGAGGTTGTCTCGTCAGTAGCACTTATTGTATGGCCAATCCGTGCCTTGTCAACCACAGTCCCAGTTTCTCGGAACTTCTTAATTAAACACCTGACAGAGATGTGAAAATTGGAGGTCTTTCTAGGTGCTGGTTGTTAAAATCTGCAGCTATGACACAGAAAATTTGTTCTCCAGACATCGAAATGATCTCACTTCTCTCCTCCGTGGTCAAAGCCATCTTCAGAGTTACCTGCTATAAATGAAACAAAATGTGCTGTAACATTTGAACCATAAATGCTACTTCAAATCTTCTATCTATATATATAAAGAAGGATGTTTGTGGGTTTATGGGGTACCTATTTAAGATGTCAAAGTTACCCCCATCTCTCCAGCTTCCCTCACAAAAAGAGGGGATAATTATTCAGTTGTCTCAAGATAAATGCCTCACCCTGCATATAAAACTAACAGAGGTACCCGGCATTGCCTGGGATAATTGCACTTGTAGTTAAACAGAACAATCTCAAAAAACTAAATTATAACTCCCAATTGGTTAAATAATAACTCAATTAATCAATACAACACAGAGCATAGGGACTATACATTTTACAAAAAACACGAAAAACAGAAATTCTAGGTGATATACCGGGACTTTATCTAAACCTTTCTTGACTTGGCTCACCACTGCGGATCATCATCAGATACTTTAGTCCCAAGTTTTTCTTTATCTTGACGTAGAAGCACTTATACCCTCTTGCTCTATTCAAAACTCCCGTTGTTCAGATGTTTCAAATGTCCGTATAGCTTTTTCTGTTTTAGTTGTAGAGTGTCTCAGACCAATTCATGTTCTTTCTCTTTCCTTGCCAGACACAAGTTCTTGCGTGTCATCTGGGCGTTTGATAGGGATCTCAAGGAAGATACGCGTGACTCCTTTGCCTCATCAATAAACGCTGCCTAATTGATGTTCTGTCATAGCATCATGCTCATTATTTATAATTCTTGGAGACGGACATTCCATCATCGAATTATGAGCATCTTAGTTTCCAAAATATACCCATTGCCACAGAATAATGTCAAAATGTATTTTTATAAAATGTTTGATTCTGATTTGCCACCAAATATGCTAGGTGATAACCCCAGTATCACGACTTTTTGAATTAATTAATTTTGACGATAATTAATATGTGTCACGATAGAGAAAGGAGGAGTGTAGGAAACTGGTTTTGATACGAGGAACAATTTTTAATGGTAATTTGAATTAAAAATATTCCAAGTGAAAATATACAAATATAAATTGAGAATTAATCTTTGTTGGATTCTTAAGCTTTTGAGTGAAGTGTGGGTGAGAAGTCGCTATCTTGATTCTTTTGCACTCTGGAATCAGTAGGCGTCAAGGCGAGAACATTCACGTTTGACGAAATCCATGTCCAGTTGTGACGTGTCCATGTCATCATATATTGAGACCAAAAGGGTTGAGTTCCGAATCGTGAGGCCTGAATTCAAATAAACAAAATTGAGATAATTAGAATTCAAAATCTTAGTCATAAAAATTGCACTGCGTATTACTGAAGTAAACGAAATCACTTATCAAGAAATTTTAAGTTATGATAGTAATATTCAAGGAGGATTACTTCTATCATATAGATTTACGATTAAATAAGTTCGTTATAATAACTATACCCTGGGAAACGCTGAGGGCAGCCAAGCGTGGCTCGCGTTGAGAGCTCTCTTCGCGGCGCGCGCTTGCTGTGCTTGTTCCGTCTGCTTTCACTTCGTGTGTCGTGCTGATCGGGTCTCTATCAGTCGCATTCGCCTTTGATCCTTGGCTGGGGTGACGAGATATGTCTGCTTCAGTATTTAGTAATGGCGCCGGGTTCCGTTGAATCCGTGACGAAAACTTGGCTCTTGAGGTAAACCTGGCGTCTGACGATATCCGATCTATGTCGTCTTCGTCGCCTTCAAAAGCTTTTTAACGATTGCTCGATATCGGCTACCTCTTGTGCACGATGCAGATGAATTATATGTTCGTCTCGATTCCCCGTCAATAAGTCATCTCGTGAATTAATGGCTCCTTTACGTGTTTCGCCCTCCTGGCTTGAAAAATTAGAATTTACAAAAATTCTTGTAAAAGATAAATCTATATGCTCACTTATCTTCTTTTGAAAACAATAATGCCGATCGTTTCTGCGATGCGGGGTTCTTTCTCCTTTACGAGCCTCAGCTTCTATCATGGCACTGGCGCATTCACGGCTCCCTGTTGCTTCATCATGCCGGGGTAGATATCGTGAAGGCGTTCTCTGTACTCGCAAAAATTCTGAGTTCGAAGCGTGATGAAATGAGGCTAATGAGGGCTGGCTGCTGAACGGAGCTCGTCCGCTCCTTTTTCGTCCTTGTCCATTCGGCTTATTAGGCTGTTGGAGCTGGAGCAGATGGTTTTTGCTCCAGCGAACACCCTCAGATCGATGTTAAATCAGGGTGCTCAAGCGCACATGCCTAAAGCGTGAAGATCGTGAAGCCTGGCGTAGGCTTCGACGCTTTAATAAACGCCTCAATTTCGAGGCTCGTTATTCCACCGGTAGGTCATCAGAAGTTTAAAGGGAACGTATATAGGTGAGCATAGTTTTTATTATGGTCCCCTCCGATGACCTCACAAAGGCGTTTAGATGTAGCGTAACGCCTTTTAAAAACCAGAGGACCTAGCCGGTACCACTCTAAGAGGAGGAAGGACCGCAGACGAGAAGAGCCTTTTTTCCACGTAGATGACGGTGTGGAAAAGGTCCCCCTCGCTCTGTCTACTCTTGCTGACCAAAGTTCTTTGTTGAAGAACATGATTGGTACCGCTAGATCCAAGTTTAAAGAAACACCGGTGGAATCATCCATCAGGAATCGCACAAATGAATAGGAAAACCTAGGTAAACCATAATGATGACATAGACGATTCCAGATGGATTTGGCAAACGAGCACTCGAAGAATATATGATCGATTGTCTCTATGTTGCCACAATGTAGACAACCAGCAGATCTAACCACCCTCCATAGATGGAGACGTTGGAGGGAGTAAAATCCGTGGTGCAGCAACCGCCATTGGATGGAGAAAACGGTTCCGTCGAAGGCAACAGATTTCAATGCCTTCAAGAAGGCTGACCACGGATAATCTGGGCAAAGGCGAAAGATGTCGGTGGACTCACCCTGGTCAGACTGCTGGAAGAACCAAGACAGACGCAAGTGACCCCAATCTTGGTAGTCTACATTGCGCAACACTGGTAAGATTGTCACTAAGTCCCCTTGGAACAGATGGTATATCTTCGGGTGACGTATATTAATAGTTATTGGCAGCAAGGGTGGCAACGGTATCCTATTCACTTTGAAGAACACACGTAGATATATAAACACAAAGTTCGCCCACAAAGGTGGGGGGAAGAGAAAAACCCGAATCATTGCAGCAAGCCTTGCTGCAATGAGGTATCGCCGGATCTCGGGCAGGCCTAACCCTCCCCTTTCAAAGGGAGTGAAAAGAAACCCTGCCCGAACAGGATGACGCTGAACAAACCTCCCCCACACACAATTAACTATAGCACTGCGAACTTTGTGGAGCATGTTTGTTGGTGGTAAAGTGAATAGGCACTTAGCTGATAATAACGATAAGATGTGGGTTTGCACAAACCGCACCTTGACAAGCATTGACGTAGAGAAGCAAAAATTCCTGTCAAGGCGGGCAATACACTTATCCACCACTTGCTGCCAATGAATAGAGTCAATGTCCGGTAGAAAAAAAGAAAATATGTATCCAAGCACTGTGATCTGACCACACCATGTTATTGGGAATGACTTGAGCTTGTCGATGGTCCATTTCCCAATAGCAATTCCCTTCGACTTGACGAGGTTGATGGTACTCCCCGTCGAAGTACTGAAGAGATCGAAGGTTTCTTTATAAATGCTCAGGGAATATGAGTCAGAAGCAAACAACACGACGTCATCTGCGTAGGCTAATGTCCTGATGTTAATGGACGCAGCAGGAAACTCATATCCCCGAACCTCCGGGTGGCGGTTCAAGAATTGTAATAATGGCTCCAAATAGAAGATGTACAGGAGAGGTGATAGAGGACAACCCTGCCTGACACCTTTTAAGAGTTCGAATGTAGACGATGTGGAGCCATTAACCGCCACACATGATGTGGCCGATGCATACAGTGAGGAAATAATCACAGCAAAAGTCCGAAGATGAAGCTGGTGAAACACTTGGAATAGAAATTCGTGATTCACCTTGTCAAACGCTTTTTCCTGGTCGAGACTTAACACTGCAAGAGTTTGTTGTCGAACTTGCGCTTCTTCCATTACACACCGAATGGTTATGAGATTGTCTGTCATCCTGCGCGTTGGAATTGAGCAGGATTGACCCGGATCGAAAAACTCGTCGGCGATGAGTTTAAGCCGTTGCTGGAAAACCCCAGTGAAGATTTTGTAGTCCGTGTTGAGTAATGTAATCGGTCTCCACTGGGTCACGAGTTTTGGATCCGGGCATTTAGGGAGTAAGATGATTTTCCCTACAGTAAATTCCGGTGTGATGGAAGACGGGTCTTGAAGGATTGAATTGAAGACTCGCACCAGGAAAGGCCCAAGAAGTTTCCACGACGAATTGAAGAAGGTGTAAGGAATGCCGTCTAAGCCCGGGCTGGACTGATGACGGCCGTCCGCCGAGAAAAACTTCTTGACTTCATCTTCGGTGAAGGGACGTGTTATGAACGAATCAGATTCCACAGAAAAAGGTCTTAATGCCTCTATCCACTGTTTCGTGGTGTCGGACGGAATGATTGGATGACTAAAAAATGATGAAAAGTGAGAGTGAAAGGCTGATAAGATGTCGGCATCAGATTTCACTTCCTCACCTTCCACCAATAAACGATGGCAATGTTTATTGTTAGCCCGACGCCTCTCCTCAGCGAAGGCTGCCGATGACATGTGCCGGACGTCAGCTGCCCAGGTAAGTTTAGCTCTGAGTGCTGCGCCGGCAGCTTTCCGGATCATTAGAGCGTTTATTTCGCTCTTCACCTGTTGAATTTCAGCCTGAAACTCCTCCTTAGGGGTGGAACAACGGAGGAGTCGCAATATTTCTTGAAGCATGAGGAGGTAACGATGACGGCGTCTGGCTGCGTCAAATCCAATCTTCCGAAAAAATTTTTTGATTTTGGTTTTAAAGTTCAACCACGATTCAAGCGTCGGAGGCACATTGTGGAGATGTTTTTCCACAAACTGAACGAACATTCCCCGGTACTCTTCGTTGTCGAGCAGAGAAACGTTTAGAAACCAGTTCTTGTTGGTGACTCGATCTGCAGCAATTGCCGGAGAAACAAATGGAGGATCCCACGACCACAAGATGGCGCTATGGTCGGAAAAGGCACAAGGAATAATCTCCATTGTTCCAGCTGCACCAGCAAACACATTGTCGACCAAAAAAAGATCAAGTCGCGATGCCACAGTGGGTCCTTGATGAAATGTGAACCCACTGAGATCACCACGAGAGTTAGCAGGCCATAGATCAAACAATGCATTTTGCTGGCACAGGCGATGCACATGTCCAGACGAAAAGATGTTGTCTCCGTCTGGATGACAGTTAAAATCACCAGCAATCACTACAGGAAATGATGAACACAAATATATTTGTAGATCGTTGAAAAAGTCACGTTTCTCTGCACTCTTGCACGGAGCATACACGTTAAGCAATCGGAATTGAAATTTAGAAGATGTAATGTCTAAAGATATTACCCTGCACTCGCTGTCGCACAAATAATTCGACACCTGAATGGAGGGGTTGAAGATGATAGTTGCAACCCCTTGCCCAAACGGTGACGAAGAGTTAATGAAGAATTGTCCACGAGGGAATTGTCTGCGAAGGCCGGGAAGATCGTACCATACCTGTGAAGGATCAAGTTTCACTTCTTGAAGCACAAGTATGTCCGGCCTGTACAGGGCAATAAACGTCGACAAAACCGATTGCTTAAAAGACGAACCCAGGGAACGCACGTTCAGTGAGATGACCTTCATTGTGGAATCACGTAGCTGATTCTTGACACTTCTTCGAAGGAGACTGGAGCTTCACAGATGATGGTGGATGCTCCGTCGACTTCCGCCTCGGAGATCGAAACGAGGAAGAAGAGGAAGTACTGCGATGATGGCTCTCGCAGCTGTCTCGCTCGGTAGAAGAAGCAGCAACGCCGTCCCTTCTGCTGTGATGCCGTCTGGTTCTGTGCCTGCGAGATTTGGATGACGTCGCAGACACATCCCGCTGTGCTGATGCTGATGACTTCATATTCCCAGCAGATGATGACACTGAAGCTGAGGTGGGCGCACAAGCAATCCGAAGAGGCTGCGATGCCGATGTCTTCGCCGGCGGAGGAAGAGATGGAAAATCCTCCTCTGGGAAGATCGATTCGGATAACGCCGATACGTCCACATCATCTTCTGCAGAGCTTACCTCCTCGACCATCGAGATGTCGCTTGATGGCTCAGGGAAGGGGGCGCCGTCTAGGATCTCTGATGGGGGAGGAGTGTGTAGGATCTCCTCCCTCGGCTTATCAGCTAGTGGCGCTGGAGGTGGTGGCATCTCCTTCCTAGAATCCATAGGTGGCGGAGATGGCGTCGTACGCTGCCTTCGAGGTGGGCGTGAAGGCGACGTGGCTCTGCTCGGCTCTGTTGACTTGGCCGGTGATGTCATCATCGGTGGTTGCTGGGGAGACACTCCTTTAGGCGATGATGGAGCTGCTGGCGATGCAAGGGTCCTCTCCGGGCACTGGTGAAATTTGTTAACTACTTTGTTACAGTAGCTACATTTCACCAAGAGAGGACAGTCCTTCCTGACGTGAGCCGTCTTCTTGCAGTACCAGCAGCACTGCCTTTGACCTTTGTAAGACACGGAGACTTTATCTCCGCGCATTACAACATCCTTGGGAATGTCTCTGTGTAAGTCCATGTAGACTACGATGTCGCCCGTCTTTTGAAGAGGGGAATCAGGGTGCTGAGGGTACGAAACCCTATGCACCACACCGTAGTCAGCCATGTAACCTTTGAGATACTTCTCGGTCATCAGCGGCGATGCACCCCGGATAACGACTGGAACATATCCGGGTTCCGCATAGCTCAGGTGGACGGTGGTCTGCCCAACCTTGATAAAATCAGCAGACACTATGCGGTCTGCCACATTACGCTGCCTACAGAGCATCCTCGACTCAGTCGGGGTAAGCCTCTGTAGGACTAACACAGCGGGATCTCCAGACGGGAGAACAGGAGGAATACTAGTTTTGGAGTATAACTCCCTCATGAACATGCCGACAGAAAAGGGTCCGTCGGCAATCATATTCACCATGTTTTCCATGGTGAATAATAAAAAGTCACAAAAAGTTCGGGGGGGGGGGGTGAAACCTCCCCCGGGGTAGCCGGGGGGAGGAACCCTAAAAGTCACAAGTTATTCACGCAGTTGGATGGTAATAACTGCGTGAATAAATTATAAGTTCAATAAAGCAAAGTCACTCACAATCACACACAATCACTTGCTTTCCTTCGTCCTTCTCAAGCTGTTGGAGCTAAGGCAGATGGTGATGCCTCAGCAGACGCCTAAACAAAGATCTTAAATTTCTAGGCGCCTAGGCGCACATGCCGAAAGTGTCTAGCAGTCCGATTAGGGACTGCGCAACTTTATAAACGCCTCAAAAACGAGGCCCGTCCGCTACCGACGAAGTATTAAAAGGCCATAGGAAAAGTGAGATGGAAAGACTGGTCTCCTCCGATGACCTCGCATAAACACTTTGATGTTGAATAGCGTTTCTTAAACGTAGACGGACCTAGCTTTGACCATTCAAGCAGAAGGAAGAAACGGAGTTGAATGGCCACCTTCCTCCATACAGCTGTGAGAGGAAGAGGTCTACCTAACGATCGACTTACACGGGCCAGCCAGAGTTCTTTGTTAATGA
>JAHWFO010070962.1:17358-29353 GCA_023313115.1 Rhysida immarginata | reverse complement strand
TCGTTTCCCGCCCTAGATAGGTCGAGACATGTTTAAAAAAATTTGAGAGAATCAGCGCTGCGAGTGTGTTTATTGTGTTTAAACAGGACATTGAGGAGAGAAGGCGTAGTACGCGCGGTCGAAACCCAAAATGGATCAGCGAACGAAAGAGACTCATGAAATGATGACAACAGTTTACAAAGAAAGTGCTATTACTTTGAAGTGTGTTTATGAGTGGTTTAAACGGTTCCGAGGAGGCCGGAACGCCGTAGAAGACGTCCCCCGAAGTGGCCAGACATCCAACGTAATGTTACGACTCAACTGATGGCTATCCCTAAAAACGACTAAGCCAGGAGTTTCCAGGACTTGTACAGGCGTTCTCTGAAGTGCATTACCATCGACGGGGATTACTTTGAAGGATAATAACTGCTGTTTCATGTAAGCGAGCAATCCACTCTCAATATGCCATCATTCACCGAACTTTATTATCACAGATTGTATTTTATAGGCTAGGTTATTAAAAAAAATTTACAAACTAGTATTGCATGGGACTGAATAGAATGCTATAATCAAAAAGACAAACTGATCCATGAAAAGTATGCATTTTCATAGTTTATTAAGTAGCGGAAGAATGGGGCTACTTAGTGGTTTCATTATGTTCGTTACTTTCTGCATTTTTGGAAGTAGGTGGTTAAATTTGGAATAGCTAATTATGAGCTTGTACACCTTCACTATTTAGTTTGATTTTCATTGGGCCACTGGGATAGGAGTTAGAGGGGACCAAAATGTCAGTGTATTTAGATATGTAAAAGAGTGAAATTCAGTATGCAGATTCCTGTAAGCAAGATGTACATTACTATGAAGTTTAGGCCAAGTTGTCCCTATGTGGTTTCAAGAAAATGGGGGGAGGGGTAAAATAGATCCCAGCATTTCCACTCTTTCTGTACCTTCCTTGGGAGGATTAATTTCTTTAAAGCATATGATAACAAGAAATTACTCCTGAGGAGGTATAGAAAGAGTGAAAACTCTGAGATCATCTATTTAAACAGTTTAGTAAATCATGGCCATACCCAGAATTATTTTTTGGGGTGAGGGTGGCATGTAACAGATTTTATTGACATAATGGCCAAATTTGGAGAGAGGGTAGCCCCTCTCTCCTCCAGTACGGGCATGACATTTACACATGCTAAAGTGGCTACCAGATGCTTTTCACCTCGTTTGGCCATCAGAGACGATGTTTTTCCCCTTTCTTTTGTTTTCAAACCATAGTTTTAAAACTATACAGGGCGTTTTTCAAACTAACATACTTAACATTTTTTACCACAAAATGGATGGTCCAAAATATGTTCTCATCTATCAAGTTTGTGCACAGAGTTCAAGAACATCCTATCTTTATGCATGCAGTTTTGTTACAATAAAGTGAGTTTTTATTTAAAACTAAATAAAAATACATTAAAAATAGGAATCAAAATTTTAAGAATTTTATTTTTTCAATTTTTAATACACTCAAAGAAAACAATTTAAAACAACCCAGTTGGATGAATAGTATAAACAATGCTAAATTACATAAATAGAACAAATCCTAAATTTTTAAAAACAGATAAATTAGTAGTTCTAAAATAAAACTTTAACTAGAAAGGATGAAGAAAAAAAGACATATAAACACATTTTTGGAAATTCACAAATTCCTGATAATTTACATTTCTAGCAACTTACACAGAAATATTACCTATAACGATTTAATGTGAATCATTAACTACAATTATTTCACTTAAGACTCGAAAATATTCTAATAATTTGGAAATCAATGAAAACCAGCAAAATACACTATATGATCACAAATATCCGGACACATGCACGTTTGCCCTCTAGCCACGATTTCATGGAAATCAATAGGGCGTTGCACATCCCTTTGCCCGAATCACAGCTTCCACCCATCGGGGAAGACTTTCCACCAAATGTTGGTAGGTACTTTCCGGAATGTTCCTCCATTCCTCCCGAAGAGCGAGAATCAGTTCAGGTACAGAAGTTGGCCGATGTGATCTGGGCCGCAAGCGTCTTTCCAATTCATCCCACAGACTCTCTATAGGATTGAGGTCGGGACTTTGTGCCGGCCAACCCATTTCTTCGACCCCTGAGTCCGCAAACCACTGCTGTACACGCCTCGCTTTGTGGCACGGAGCATTGTCGTGTTGGTAGAGAAATGGCTCGTTTCCGAAAAATTGCCACAACGTTGGAAGTGCACAGTTGTCCAAAACATTCAGATAACGGTCAGAGTTCATGATTCCTTGCACAGGAACGAGCTGGCCCAGTCCGTGCCATGAAAATGAGCCCCACACCGTGACTCCTTCTCCTCTGAACTTGACTGTGGGCTCTGTGCACTCAGGTAAGAAGCGTTCTCCAGGTATGCGCCAAACCCAAACTCGTCCATCGGATTGCCAGAGTGTGTAGCAAGATTCGTCTGTCCACATTACACGTTTCCATTGGTCCATTGTCCAGTTTCTGTGGGCTTTGCACCACTCCAGACGTCGCTTGGCGTTGACCCTGCTGATGTGGGGCTTGTGGGCAGCAGCAGGGCCATGGAATCCCATCGTGTGCAGTTCCCGACGAATTGTCATGGTACTGGCATCATTTGCAGAGGCGTTTCGAAACTCTGTGGCAATTTTTCCGCCGAGGACTTCCGGTTGCTGCGGGTGACACGACGAAGCACTCGACGGTCTCTGTCCGTTAGTTTCTTGGGTCTACCGGTTCGTTGTTGAACTGTTGTTGATCCCCGGGTCTTCCATTTCATAATGACATCGCCTACTGTTGACTTGGGTATCTGAAGAAGGCTGGAAATGTCACGCACGGACTTGCCGCATAGGTGACATCCAACGATGGTTCCACGTTGGAACTCACTGAGCTCTGCCGAACGACCCATTCTTGCCAATGTCCAAGCAGAGTTGTGTCTGAAGGTGTGGGATGCTATTTAAATGATGTGCAAGTCATTATCATGTGACATTGGGCCAATCGATGATCTGTGAGGGGTGTCCGGATATTTTGATCATATAGTGTATTTATGAGGTCTTTTAAGGAGGAATTCACATGCAGTAGTTTTCATGAACACATCATTTGTTAATGTCAGAAATAATTTTCTCTACACTTAAATTTGCTATTTTGGGCAATGACGTGAAATTAATAGATTCTATTCTCACTCCTTTTATATATGCTGAAACTTCATCACTAATTTAAAGTAATTTTCTGCAGTTATTTCTCTTTATATAAATCCTTTTTTATCTTCTCTTCTAATTGTTGCTGGTTAACACAAATTTTTTCTCCTTTTGATAAATGGTATTGCGTTGTCGGCGATGCAATTTTATGAGTAAAGAATTTCATTTGTTTCCATTTTACAGTACGTTTTCAATTTGTATATTACTATTAAACACGTATTATTTATGTTATCTAAAGATGAATATGATCAGCCACTTGAATTTTAATAAGGAAATGTATACTATTGCTAGGCGAGGAAGCGTCATCGAATGTGCATATTGCCATGTTTGATCAGCTTCGCCTAGCATCGACCGAGCCAAGGGCAAGGGCAGCTTCGTGGCGGCCCGGTCGAGAGTCAGAGAGATTTGGGAATCATGGTTGTTTCCGGCCGCGACTTGGGTGACTCACTGGAACGAGGTTATGCTCGGAGGCCTCGGCTGGAACATTGGTGACCGGTCGGACTTCTTTGACACATCCTACTCACAAACCTGGAAAACCGTTTATGAATAAACATAATGCTTAATAATAACAACCAATAAATATTTCTGTAAATATTTGCATTTCTGATCTTGCCTTAGAAACCTTCGAAGGGTCATTTTCTTGGGGGAGATTCTGCTTAGCCATTTTAACATATTCTATAATAACTTGCAATAACTGGTTTTGAAGAAAAAAAAATTTTAAAAAAAAATTAAAATAAAAAAAAAATTAAAACGGGCTAGCCAAAAAATGTAATAAACTAGCCGTGAAAAATAATTTATCGTGAAATTGTAACTTTGGGAGTGAAGTCTTTTTTTCATCGATCATATTTCGGAAACGAAAAAGCGCTGTCAGCCCATTTACATAATTGCTACTGCAATTCGTCATGCAAAGCATGCTTTCATTTATATTTCGGTCCAGTCAAGTAAAGTATAAAGTTGTAAAGATGCAATAAACGCTGCAAGTTTCTCTTCGCACAGATTGGCGACCACTAGATTACACAAAGTGATGAATGGCCAAGTTTTGCTTCAAGACATCGAGAGCGGATTGGGAAGAGCAACAACATCAAGTTACATTTAAAGTAAGACTAGCTGATATACCCGGCGTTGCTCGGGCTGTTTTTTGATCAAAGTTTGCAATATCTGAATGGGAATGCACATTAAAAATTAACACATTAAAAAGCTTAAAATTTAAACAGTAAAAATTCCTATAGAAAAACGAAAAAAATCTTTTAAAATGTTCCTAATGGATGGCCCTCTAACAGTTCTCCCCGGTTTGTGTTGGAATGTTGTGTATAGCTGAGCGAGTTTACCATAGTGCCGGAGAAACAATATGCTCAATAACGTGTATGGCTACGAAAGTGGGAGGAAATAAAATGAAAATGAAACAATAGTTTGATCTGACGTTTTCTCAGCCCTGGCCATGGCTGTAGTTCTTTTATTTTTTGTGACCTGACCTTTAAAAATTAATTTGATTATATAAAATTCAACAATTCCAAAATTCTCTTCTTCGGTGGCGATGGATGTACATGATCGTTTGTGTCTCTGTACTCTGCAATTCCAAGAATTGATAAATTGTTAGGAAATAAAGAAATTAAACTGGAGCAAACTCCAAGCATCAGGTTAATGGTATTAATTAGAAAAATGGATGGAAAAATTCTGCTACTTAGTTTCGAACGTGGAACCTCGACTGTGATGGTCGACGCCTCTACTAATTGGGCTATCGCAGACACCTGAACAGCCATGCTGTCACTAAGTGTCTTACAGACAACCAAGTAGTGTTTACCTGATGTTTAGAGTTTGCTCCAGTTTAATTTCTTTATTTCTTATTGTATGTTCATCAAATTCTGATGGTTTGGATAGGAGAAATTCACGTTCTGTGAACCGGGAACTTGGATGTCTTTAAGACATTTAGTGATAGCATGGCTGTTCAAGTGTTCGTGATAGTCCAATTGATAAAGGAGTCGACCATGGCAGTCGAGGTTCCTGGTTCGAATCCAGGTCGCATAATTTTTCCATCAATTTCTCTAATTGTTAAACTGTTGCAATTCACACTCTGCTCTCGAGGTCTTGAGGCAAAACTGGTGCATTCATCACTTGGTGTGATCTGGCAGTCGCAGTTTCTTCTGCTGACGGCCACAGGGTCACTCACCACTTGTTTAGTTGAAGTACTCTGCTGGAAAAATCGATATAGCACCGAGTGAAGGAGCTGCTTTATCTGCCGCCTTTCCACTGTTTCTCAATATTCTGCTAACTCTCCATTATTTCCATTTACTCTACTATTCGTTACCTCCTCCCTAAAAGAGGTTAATATGTTACATTTGTACTGCAACACCAGTTAATGTGTTAACAAACTTTCAACCCCCTTTCACCCCCCTTTTTCGTAAATTTTTCCGATATTTTAATAGTTATTCTGCTATTCGGGGCGAATACGAATCCAACAAATCAGAGATAATTAATATCGGACCAGCCGTTCTTAAGTTATAAATAACTAACCAGACTTTGTTTTATGTATTTAGACTAGCTGACCCGGCGAACTTCGTACCGTCTTACAGTCAATGAATGTCGTTAACATTTAACATGTTAACTTTTAGCTAAACTTAATTTAGGATTTTATTAACGTAATGAAATGAATACAAATAATTTATTAAGTTCAATAGTTTATTAGGATTTTATATATAAAGAAAATAAAACTTCAATAAAAGTACAAAAATCAAATATTTCAATGGCGTGTCAGCATGACATTTGCTATATTGAACTATGTTTTTTGCTGCATGGGTTGCACTCGGGTTGATTCTCTTCAGTGAAGCACCTTGTGATATGCTACATTCTTCGTTTTGTTATCAGGCGCAAGAACAAATAAAGCGGACGGTTTGCCGACACGTGAACATGTCACGTACAATTGACCATGAGAAAAACATGCATTTTCTAGATTCAGACCACAAACACTCAAGGATTGGTCTTGTGATTTGTTAATCGTCAAGGTGAATGCAAGACGAATCGGAAATTGAATTCGTTTAAACTCAAAGGGCATATCAGTTGGGATCATCGGACTCCTCGGAATGAGAATTTCCTCTCTTTTGAATTTGCCTTTGAGTATCGTCGCGTGTTCCACATCGATCATCAGGTTTCTTATCATCAAACGCGTTCCATTGCATAGTTTCGGTTGGTTTAGATTTCGAAGCATGATGACTACTGAGTCAACCTTCAGTTGTAAATTGCGCGGTGGTAAACCAGGCACATCCAAGGAGTTTAAAAATTCAATTGGAGAGTTGGTACACGGAGAGAAATATTTTGTTGTGACAACCTTATCTATGGTCACTGTAACAATATTTTATTGTTAATCCTGTCCCATCAATATTTATTGTTGTGTGGATAAAACTGTGTTGATAGTGGGTTTTGATCGGGGATCAATTCTCTTTATTAACCTCATTAAGTAAATATTGTTGTCAGAACAATACTCTCTTGTTACCACATTAATATAGCACTGCTAGAGCAACGATTTTTCCATGGTTGGATAATGGATATTGAATACGCATCAATAGTTTTCTGCTCCTACAGCTACAGCGCTATGGGCTCCTTTACAACACATATTTACATGATTAAATAGATATTGATAACGCATTAACATTTTTATGCTCCTATAGCTATAGCGCTATAGGCTCCTTTACAATTTATATTTTCATGACAAAAAATAGATATTGATAACGCATCAACAGTTTTCTGCTCCTATAGCTATAGCGCTATGGGCTCTTTTACAATTTATATTTTCAATAAATAATAATTATTAAATAAAATTGAAAAATTATTAATCATTAACAAAATAAATAATAAATAGAATAAAAAATAGAATAATAAATAGAATCATTAATAAATATAGAATATTTGATTTTATATTTCTAGTTTTATTTTGATTCTATTTATTATTTATTATTTTGTTAATGATTATTTATTTTTCAATTTTATTTAAGAACTATTATGTATTGTATTCCAGGGTTTTTGTGTCTCGTCCTTTTCTCTTATAAATATCCGTTAATTTATATTTTCATGATACCCTATTAAAAGTGGTGTATATTTTCCTTTTTTGTGGACTCCAAAAAAGGAAAATCTACTCAATTTTTCTATGAAAAAAGTTTTACTTTTTATTATTTTTAAATTTTATTTAAAATTATTTTTTGCATTATAAATGTTTTAAATCAGGATTATGGGAAGGGATTATAATAATTTTGATACATTACATGTGTATTCACATTTATTATATAATATATAGTATAATTAATTCTACATGGTCAAATGTTTTGGCGTATTCATTACATCTTAAATTTACAAAGCACTATGGTCAACAAATTAAGATACAATCAAAAATTATAATAGCAATTATAAAAAAGTTGAGATCAGTTACACTTCAAGGTGGCATTTTGTCAATACTTAGAACAATTTATACTTGAAGGCATCTAATTAGACTAGAAACTTCAGGCTGTTTCACAATGTCTGCACATTCACTGGAAACAGGAATCTTGAATAGTGCCTGTTCCAAAATTACCCAAGCAAGGGCACTCTGTATCGGGTACCTACTGGAAAGTGCATGATAAAATTTAAATGCTATCTCCACAGCTCTAATTGGACTTTCCAGAAGTAATGGTGTCCTGTCCAGAACGAAATAGCTCGACTCTACAGTTTGAATGTCTGGTCCAATTATCATTGGGAAACCCTGGAGTGGCAAACCTCTGACACGATTCTTTTCTTCCAAAAATTGTATGGTCTTTTCAAAATCACTGATTACCTACCCAGAGAAGAGATATATAAAGACATATAAAGACTGAACACAAAGTAAGTGCATATTGTAAAGATATATATACCTTCAAGTGAAGAAGAAAGCCTTCTTGCATGTCAGCTCTGCTTGCCTTCCATGCTTTGCCTTTAGGTACTTTTATGGGTACTGACGGTAGAAGAGCAATTAGGGCATGAAGTAGTTCAGCATCCGTATCTCCAAAGGGTGATAGCATAATTATTAATTTACAATTAAATTAGAAACATGAGAAAAATTATGTTCCGTTTTGTAACTAAAAAGAAAAAAAAAATGTACTTTAATGTACGAGGGTTGTACCAAAAGTAAGGTTCCCATATTTTTTACAAGTAGAAAACATTGTTTATTGTTATTAATTTATACATCGTTGAAAAGCTTACACTGTTGTCTATTTTTCAACATAGTCTCCATTTTTTTCGACACACTTTTGAAGACGGTGCTCCAGCTTTTGTATTCAACAAAATATTCGTACAGAGTGTTAAAAAATACAGGACAGTACTGCTGAGTAGCCTATCCTCTCGCTTCAGGGGCCGCTTCATAAAATGATAATTGGGAAATTTTATTTTGTTAACCCATTTACGCTGAAATTGGTAAAAATGGAAATTGAGATTTCATATCTTAAATCTATATTCTGTAGCATGTAAAGACAAAAAATAATTTACAAAGACATAAAAAATACATTTATAGACGACAGCATATAATTTTAAATAAGATCTAAGTTTGGAATCGCTAGGCAGCGGGCCAAAAACTGACGTCACTACTTAGTTTTCTTGTTAAGTGGATTAAAAATAGATAATAAAAATTAAAATTAATTTTTAATTTTTATTTTTATTTTTAAATTACCACAGAGCATGTTTAATTTTAAGTATCATGAAATTATTGCTATTTATTGGACTTCATTTTCATTTCATGGAAATTTTTATTCTGAATTTTTCGAACCTTAATTTCAAAATTCAATTTCTTTAAGACCTTCAAAATTCAAAATTTTTAATCATTATCATTTCATATAACGAAAAACGGAAAAATTCCGTTCCTATGAGGCGTGAAAAATTTTGCCAGGAGAGTGAACTTGAGATTATTTGGACTGTTAGAAGCTTTGTTATTTAGTAATCTTTTAAATTTTATTATTATTATTATTGAAAAAGCACTCTCCAGGAGTAAAGTCCAGGGTCTTATTAGTTTTAAGTCCGTTTTTAATTCTTGTAATTTTTTTAATGTCTTTGAAAATTATTTTGATGTCTTTACATTCTACAGAATATAAATTTAAGATATGAAGTCTCAATTTCCATTTTCACCTATTTCGGCGTAAATGGGTTAACAAAATAAAACTTCCCAATCATCATTTTATGAAGCGGCCCCTGAAGTGAGAGGATAGGCTATCCAGCAGCACTGTCCTATATATTTTTGCAACACCCTGCATGTACCATCGTTAGTATCCTCTACATAAGGGCGATTCGTCGCAATGATTTGTCTTTTTGATGAAGTAGAGGGATGAATGTTCCTAACACCACATTGGCGGAGATCTCTAGCCAGATTAGTCAGCCGATTGTAAAATTTACCCTTGGCTAAGACTGTATGTGAAGGCTCTCTCTGCGTGTAGGCTGGAATGTAGTAAGTTTCCTAAAAATATCCACAAAATGTTAATAAAGCATACAACAGACAATGTACAATCAAGGCCAGAGATTCATAAAAGGATTAACGCACTTCATCCTCGGATAGAAATGCCTGTTTTATTAAACTTGCCAGTTCTTGCAGTCTTTGTGTTGAAACACTGAAATAAAAAAAGAGCGTGTTAAGAAACTGAACATTTCAGGATTAATGAAATCACGAAGGAGTAAAAAAATTAAACAAACCTTTTATTTGTATCTGCTCCAAACTCAGCATTAATGATAATATTTACAAGCTTGTCTCTTTCCTTCTTGCTTAAACCTTGGCTGGAATATTGCTTCAAAATTATTTTCCCCTCACAACTTTTCTGGAGCAGTTCAGTGATGTACTACAATGAAATAAAGCAAAGTAAAACCATGACATAAGGCGGAATCTATAGAGTAAATAAATTAACTCTTATCAGTTTAATGTAATTAATTTGAAAAAAGACTCATGCACTCTCTATACATTTCAAATTTCTCCAGTAAAACATTGCATTTTTAATGTCTGCATTCTAATGACAATATTATTTCTAATCTCTTTGGTGCACATTCCTATTCTAAGTTTTAAAGGGCATGTTTTATAATATTTGTAGCACTGTGATGGGATTACAGTGTAGCAAGAATATTTGATCATTGTCAGTGCCATAATTCACTAATTTCAAATATGTTTATCATTTAGAGGTATAATAAGAAGTTCACACTCTTCTACTTACATTAGAAGCAATTATTTTATCATCAAGGCAAAATATTTTTGGTGGAGGTGGTGTGCTTTCTTCAGCTATTGCCATATCAAGATCTGCGCAATTGTCTATAAGTGGGTCTTCATAGGTTTCTTCTGCCAGCACTATAGGTGATGAAACTTCATTAACAGCCATCAGTTCCTGTTTAAATATGCATAATACACTTTTGTAGTAGGGAATTTGTGGCATCCATTTATGTGCCTCTTCAACACCATGACAAAATGCGGACATGAAAACTCACCTTACTTTTCTTCTCATTGAAAAGTTTAAGGTTGCGCAAAAACTTATTTTGTGGGCCTATTTTTGGAAATAGAGTCTTTACCTGGTCATCTGTTAAATTAACAAATGCCTCCAAGTCAATTTCTTGATCTACAAACAAAAACAAAATAGTTCTTTATGACTCAAAAGAAAATCTGCTCTTTATGAAGAATACACAATATAAAAAGATACTTGCAATGTAAGTTTATTCACATGAAAAAATTCACTCAATTTTAAGTGACCTTCATGTAAATGGATAACTGTGCATTAATTGTATTCAACTTTCAGTTGTATTTTAAGATTTTTTTTGGCTTACTTTACAACAAGTACTTGATGCTAGTGAATAAAAGAGAGACACTTTAAAAAAGAAAAGCAATATTATCCAAGGTTCTCATGCTGGTAGAATGGAATGTTTTTATATACGTTCCATTTATCCACCGTTAGAATGGAATTAATATTAAAAAGTGGCCTCGGTTTCCAATATTATTGTTGGGTCTGTGTTTTAAAATGAGACATTTTCTGTGGAAAATCTGACATATTTGTATTTTTTAAAAGATTATTTCAGAGAATTGTTTAAACAATGCAATACCTGACCCAGGAAAAGGAATATATTTACAGTGAGATACTTTTATGCAAGTTACGCTCAAAAGTTACTATAGAAATCACCACTGAAATTCAGCAAATCTTAAAAATGCAAATGATAACCCTAAATCACTGCATGAGATATCATTCAGAGAATGTCTGAAGATTAAACAACATTTTGAAAAGTTAAAAATACAAAGTTACAAAATTAAAATATTAATATTTCAGGGGTAGTTCTAAAAAAATTAAAAAATTACTAAAATCTTTCTGGTTTTTCAGTGAGGTTTGCTTCTGTTATTTTAAGAAACCATTTTAAGAAAACATTCAAAAAATTCCGAGTTATTGCAAATTAAACTGTTGTTTCAAGATGAATGTTCAATTCAGGTGTCTAAAAAGGTTTTAGAAAAAGCTTTAAAAGGATCCTCCACAATGTCAAATTTGGAGAATATTTGTCGTTTTAATGCATCATCTAACCCATTTTCATCCATTAAAATTCTTATTTCTTCCTTAATTTGAAAGAATGTGTCACATAATAAAATTTTGGTAGATTCAATAATATCCTGTACAAATTTACGAGGAACTTGAGGATTGGCATACAATTGTGCTATAAAGATCATAAAAAGTTCATACAAATTTTTAGCATTTGTCGTTCTTTTATTACACTGGCTTTGATCCCGCGGCAAAACAGGTGATTGATCTTTAAGAACACTCGAATCATTACAGTCAGATTCAAGAGACTCATCTGTGACACTCTTT
>JAHWFO010070961.1:5065-16888 GCA_023313115.1 Rhysida immarginata | reverse complement strand
AAGGAAGATTACCCGCGTGCACAGGCGCTGCCCGCGGACAGAAATAAAGATGAAATTATACAGATGAATCAAGCAATCCCAGAATTCTTCGCGGCAACTAGCTTGACGTTTAAGACGAGAGGGCATAAATAAAGCAATTATTGGGCAGACGTGTCTCTATCAACGTCGGACATGGTTGTAGCCACTACTTTTATCGTATGTATAGATTAAATATTTGATGAAATATGAGCATTTTGACTAAATAATGTTTAACTGCGCATACGCAAGCGTTACAGAAATGACTTGCATAATTTATTAGCCAAATATATAGAACTACTCTTATAAAAAGCCCGAGCAAATAACGTGAAAACTCAAAATGATATCGTCGATAGAATGAGTTGAATTTCAGTTGCTCGCAAAAATAAACAAAACGATAAGAGGTTTTCTCCAAATTTTTATTTTGGATCGGACACAAGTATCAACTTCTCCTTACGCTGATATGAAGTCAATATGAAGTTGGTTGTGGCTGATACTTGTGTCCGATCCAAAAATAAAAATTTGGAGAAAACCCCTTATTGTTTTGCTTATTTTTGAGAGCAACTGAAAATCAACTCATTCTATCGGCGATATCTTTCTGAATTTTCAAGCTATTTACTCTGTATCCATTTGGCTAATAAATTATGCAAAACTCATTTCTGTAACGCTTGCGCATGCGCAGTTAAACATTATTTAGTAAAAATGCTCATGTTATAAACTTAACGCACTGTTTTTTAACATTTCGATTTTTTTTAGGGAAAACCTTTATATCTCCATGAATATACGTGCTCTTCTCATACAAATGAACACAGATAAGGAAAAGAAGCTTCTTAATCATATGCTACAGCTACAACGCATTTCAAGCATTATTTTTTATAGGGTGATTCCAAACATTTTTTTTTTTTGGTTCACTTTATTGCTGCCCCCCCCCTCTATTTGCCTTCGGGGGAAAATGAGAACATTGATATGCATTAAGTAATTGAATTGTATGCTTGAAAATGTCAATACTGGAAAGAAAAAAAAAAATAGAGGATCGGGACTTACATAAATATGCTGAAAAAAAAATGAAAAAAAATACTGACACGACTCTTAATAAAGTGTTGATCCAAAAACATAAATTTGTGAAATGTAATGTTATGATGATAAATTTAAAAGAATCACTGGAGAAAATATAACACATTACCGGAAAATAAACGGCCAATCTATTCGGAAAAATCAACTGAACCACACAAACTAATGGCAAGTTGTTGCATTTTGCTTTTAACTAGCGTATCGAAATAAATTATACCTTTCAGATACCCTTTAGGATATTGCTAAATTTTAGACACATTTCATGTGTGGCTGGACTTGCCATTTAACTCTTTAAGTAATATTTTAAGTTCATGAGGTTCATATTAATATTTTAATTTTAAAAATTAAATCAAATTTCTTAATCAAATTAATATTTTAATTTCGGAATATTAAAAGAGTAATTCTAAAATAAAACTAATTTCTGTGAAATAACTGGCGCATTTTACATATACACTCACTCACCAAAAGTCATGGCACACCTGCCTAATAACGTGTTGGGCCCCCTCTGGCCCGGATCACAGCGGTGTGTGGAGGCGCATTATCTTGCTGGAAGATGCTGTCGCCCGCGGGGTAAAAACAGATCGTGAAGGGGTGCAGGTAGTCCCCAAGCAGATCGGCGTAGGAAGTAGCAGGCAGAGTGGATGTCAGATGCACCAATGGACCCATTGCATGCCCAGACCAATATGGAGCCTCCACCTACCTGAGTGGTCCCCACCTGACAAGCGGGGTCCATGGCTTCGTGTGGCCTGCGCCAGACACGGACACGACCATCGGTCCGATACAGCTGAAACCGTGACTCGTCGGACCAGGCAATCCTTCTCCAGTCCTCAACGGTCCAATGTCGGTTGGCCTAGGCTAGGCGTTGCCGACGAAGTGCAGCTGTCAAGAGTGGCACCCGTCGTGGCCTCCTCCACCCAAAGCCTGCAGCTGCCAAGGTTCGTCGAATTGTCGTCACGAACACAGTTGTGGGACCTCCCTGGTTGTACCGCATGGTGATTTGGCCCCCTGTCGCCCTTCGGTCAGCAGTTGCAAGCCGGATGACCCGGCGAACGCCTCTGGCATCAATGAGGCGTGGGCGTCCCGTCCGCTGCCCGACCCTGGTTGGGTGTACCGTCGATAGACCCTTTCAACGGTTGTGCGGGAAAATTGCAGGGTGTTGGCTACCTCTGATATTGAGGCACCAATCCGTCAGGCACCAACAATCAATCCCCGTTCAAATGCGGATAGCTCTTGGCGTACTGCCATTTCTGCAGCTAGTTTTGTTTACAATGATTGTGTGATATCAAGGAGTGCACCTGCTTTCCGAGAATGGAAGCAGCGGGATCTGTCTCATTACGGACAGGGAACCTGATTGGATGGGTGTGCCATGACTTTTGGTGAGTGAGTGTAGATCACATGGAAGTCTAATGACAACCAGGGGCGGCGCTAAGCGGCAAGCAAAGTAAGTATCGCATGGGAGCGCATTGTAAGATGGGGCGCCAACCAAGATTGAAAGGGCGCATATTTTAAAGGTTTGCATAAGTCTGTATAGGAGACAACAGTCGTAACGGATCACACGGAGTATCTTTAAGACGAGAATCCATTAAACATTTTCATGCCCATACCCGTTCTCAGCACGTTAAAATCATAATCCTTTATGTTCTAGGAGCATTTCCATTGTTGCCAGTGTTGTTCTATCTCCATATATTTGAGAAATTCTTCTCTGTATCTCAGATTTGTTTGAAAGGCCGAAACATCTGCATGGGCTACATGAGAGACAAGAAAAGCACCGAAGAAACCTTTAAAGAAGACGGATGGCTACACAGCGGTGACATTGGAAAAATAGCACACGACGGGTTTCTCCATGTTACAGGAAGACTTAAAGGTAAAAACTCGGCAAATACTTTTCGAAAATAACTTCCTTAAAATTAAAAAAACAAACAAACATGGACTACAAATACGTCTCTACAACATACACTTATGTCAGGATACAATCGGCGCCCGGATATTTACCTACCCACAGTTTGCTCACGGACACATTTGCCTTTAAAATAAGAAAGAAAATTAGGCTGTGGAATTTTCTTTCCTATTTTCATCAATAATTTAATCATCCGAGGTATGGCGTGTAATAAAAAGTCCTCATAGAACATTCATAAGTTATACGAAACCCGGCCAACTCAGTCAGCGGCATGAGCTGAAGATTCCTGGTTCGAAGGCAGGCTGTGGAATTTTCTTCCCTATTTTTCATCAGTAATTTAACATCTGAGATACGGCGTATGATAAAATCCTCATGAAGCCATTCTGAGTTATTTTTTAATGAATATTACGCCTTAGGAAAGATTGTCCTACCCTGCGGACTAGTACACTGCTCTAACCAAGCCCAAAAGACATGTAATTGGCGTAATGCGTTCACGTCATCAATAGTAGCACAATTAGTTAGCGCGTCAGCGGCATGAGCTGAAGGTTCCTGGTTCGAATCCAGGCTGTGGAATTTTCTTTCCTATTTTTTATCAACAACCCGTTGTTTTGGAAACCAAAAGCAGTAGCCGGAATGGTATAGCAACTCCTTTTCTCCTCATTTTACAAAGTGCGTCTAAATATGTTCGGTGAATGGATGGGTATCTCAAAAGCAACGCGAGGGAGAGACCAATGGAGAGATGGCACGTAGCAAGGAGCGCAAAAAACCGACGCAGATTAGCCTGCTACGGGCAGTCGAACGGCGTGTGTGCGAAAGCTCACGTTAAATGGAAATGGAGCAACGGATCCACCAAGAATTTGTCCCGAAAGGGCAAACCGAATTCTACGAATCTGTTTTGAAGCGCTTATTATTGCGCATCCAACGTGTTCGCGCACAGATGTACAGAAGTGGAAAGTGGAGTCTGTACTCTACTTCTTGGCCCAATGCCATGTAACTGTTATCGCACATCCGCCGTACTCGCCTGATCTGGCGCTTGCAGACTTCCATTTGTTCCCTCGCCTCAAGGGGTCCCGTTTTGCAGAATTATCAGACATCCGTCGACGTGTGACATCTGTGCTTTGATCGATCCTAAAAGAGGGCTTCGCTGACTCATTCCAGCAGCTTTATCAATGATGTCAAAAGTATATTGTGTCCAACGGATGCTACTTTGAGGGTGAATAAAGGTATTTTGTTTCCATGTTTTGTTTTATGCTTCCATTCACCGAACTTTTCAGGCGCACCTTGTATATACAGTTTAGCCCCCCACCCCCTCCTACCTTTAAGTGTTGCAATAGGACATAAAACATACCTATTTAACTTTTGCCATAATTTTTAGAATAAAATATATTCAAATTTGGCCAAAATATTGAATACCGTATATTAAGGATACTATTGTTTGTAATGATGCAGTGGAAAATTTTCTCGGATAAACCTCTGTAGATTTATTCAGAAAATAAGTTCTAAATATAGTACAAGGAATGAGCACGCAAAATTTCAGCTTCCCACTTGTATGGAAAGTGGGAGAAGAATTAGTGATGAGTTGTTGTGAGGGCTTTGCCTTTTATATAAGTAGGTTAAATTTAATATATGGAAGTTAACAAATTAAATATCGTATCTTCATTTATACCTCACAACCTAGTGTCTGTTAGGCATAGTATTATCCATATGTATGAGGGGTTGTTCAAGAATTTTTACCTCCTGGTCCATCACTTTATTTGTTAACCGATTTTCAAAACTCTTTTTGTAGCTGATACATACGTTTGTCCTTTATGTAATGCACCATTCACTATTCGACATAGTCCCCATCCCTTTCTACGCATTGCGCCAACGCGTGACTAGTCGGGTGAATCCGTCGGAGAGGAATTCCGGGGTTATTGTGGACACGAGGTTTGAATGGCATCTTTCACCTCGTCGTCAGAATGCAACTCATGTCCCGTAAAGTGCTCTTTCTTCTTTGGGAAGTGGTGAAAGTCGCAAGGTGCAAACTCTTTCATTTTTGAACTACAGTTTTTCATCTTTGAACTGTAGGGGCTGCAACGCCTCTTGTGTGGCGATGGTGTGCGGGCGGGCGTTAATGTGCTGCAGAAGAGGATCCAGAGCTGCCATTCAATCTTGGTGTCGATAACAACCCCGGAATTCCTCTCCAACGACTTCACCTGACTAGTCATGCGTTGGCGCAATGGGGACTATGTCAAAAAGTGAATAGTGCATTACATACAGGACAAATGTAAGTATCAGATACAAAAAAATTTGCAAACCGGTTAACAAATAAAGTTACGGATCAGGAGGCAATAATTCTTGAAAAACCCTTGTACAATGTTCGTCAGGCAAAATGTATGTAAGCAACTGTCCAGCAACGGATGCCACCAACATTTAAGAAAAAATTTTCATTTAAATAGCGCCAAAGATTCTCTTAAAATCCTGGGTTACGCCAAACTGTACATTGAAGAAAAATCCGTGAACGTCAACTCGTGAAGAACGTCCGACTGATTGAAACAACATTCCAAAGGGGAGGGGATGTTCCAAGAAATTTGATATACGAGATGTGCTCAATTAAATGAGGTTAAAATAAATAAGAAGAGACGGACCGCTTTTGTTATCAATTTCATCTTGAGCACAATAAAGAATAGCAACAAGTAAGATAATGCATAAGCAAAATGAGCAAAAAATAAGAAAATAATCCCCCCGGAACCGGAAGCCCTTAGTTCATCTATTTTTATCCCTTTTTTTTAATCATAAAATTGATTTTTCTCGAATATATCATTTCAGATAATAGAAAAGAACGTCTTTCGTTTCTCATTTCCGATCGAATGAATATCACATGGCATGTGTTGCTATTATTAACGTTAATAGTTCTAAAGACCACGTGACAGCTACCCCACAACTCCGATCCTACTGGGACAATTTAGCCCAACCTTCTTATTAAAGTAGATCTTGCCTAGAGGAAAGTGTACAACGAATTTCACTCCTTTAATTCCAGATGGACTCCTCTAACTCCGACCCCCGTAAACCCGAACCCAAACTGAATTGTGGAATAGGATATGCCCATACCCAATTTCTACTTCGTAAGTCAAAACATGTAGAGAATATATAGGGGATAGACGGACATGGTAAAACCAATAAGTAGATCCAACCTTTCGTTACTTAATAACGATAATAATAATAAAAGACATGTCGCAATGAAAATCGGCCGAAAAAACTGGTGTTGTCCACACGGCCGTTTCTGGATCCTCCAGCAAATAGGTACTAGAGTTGCCGTGCCATCACAAAAGGAGTCGCCCTGAAGGGAAAGTGCACGTGGTGCTCACATAGAAACACTGAGCACAACAATGCATTATGATGATAGAGGATGAGTTTTTTTACAATCAAAAGCGGACATTCCTAGCGATATAGATAAGGCTTCGAGGGCAATAAACTTGAAATGGCTTTTGAATGGAAAGATGTTCTTTGAAAAAACAATGGTAAGGATGTTATAAAATTTGCCACAAGATGAATTTTAACATTTAATCTTATTTGAAACCTTGATTGATTTTCTTTTTCTTTCTTTTCTTAGAATTAATCATCACTTCTGGCGGAGAAAACATCGCACCTGCCCCCATTGAGGAGGAAGTGAAGATACAATTACCTTGCGTCAGCAATGCCATTGTTATTGGGGACCGCAGGAAATTCTTGATCATGTTGCTAACACTAAAGGTTGGTTTGTACGAAAGGAAAACCGTAGTTACACACATCCACACGCGCGCACACACAAGCATGCATATTTGGTATCATCGAGATACACCCAATTTTCATCTAGGATGACGAGCCATTGTCATCTTTCATGTTTAATGTAACGTTCGTAATGTTTTTTGGCGTTGGTGAAGGGTTCACGGATGTGCCGATATGTTAGACGATGACCACGAGCCTTATGCTAACACTGCAGTTTCACGTTTTCTCGAATGATGCGTTTGACATTTGTTTGACATATTTTCAGCTTCTTGACCATTTGTGTGTGCACTGTATTGACCGTGTCGAGCGAAAGCTAAGGATGAGTGGCACACATGTTCTGAACCCGGGAGATTTCCGGTGCTCACATTGCAATAGGAATTTAATTTGTGATTTCACATGTCCTCCAGGTTCAGTAATTCAGAACATGGAATAATAAAAACAAACAAGGCAAGAAATGGAGAAAGGTTTAATTTCCAATATAAGATACAAAATAAGCAATTATTAAGGTGAAAATAACAAAATCTGTGCTCAAAGTAATCATATGAACCTTCTGTAAGAGTCAAACGTTATCACACAGCAAGATATTTAGGTCAAGTGGCAATAACTAACAGTCTCTAACTCATAATTAATCACAAGTCACAATGCAACAAAAGTCCAACCATAACTCATAAGAATATTATACAGGGTGGAAACAAAAATGAGCCCCCTCTTTTATTTTCGTAACCGAAGCAGATATGTCAATATTGATGAATCCAATGAATAGGATGTTGTGGGTGACCTATCCCATGGTGCACTTTTCATCATCCCATATATGCAATTTAGGACATATTCAAATTCTATCTTAAAAACCGTAACAAATACACGAAAAATTCCAATTGAAGACTTGTTCAGCATGGAATTCCGAACAAAACAAAAAAATCCAAAATTCGATGAACGGATCAACAACAATCCCAAATATTTGTAATTTACAAACAGCCACAGTCCATAAATAATTTTACCCCAAAGATAATCATAAACGTGCTCAATGTGACGACCATTAAAACCATAACACAATTGGGTACGGAACTTAACTGATGCCATTACATTGGCGAGCATGTTAAACATTCAAATGTCTTTGTGAAGTGCATAAGGAGGTAAAAATTAGTTAAGGCATCGGTATCCAACGATAAAAGGGTTTTAGCATCAAAATGTTACGAGCAGTAGCGGCTCGTGACTATAATAAGTGGAGGGGCACAAATACAAAATTTCAGGTTCTTAGGCCTTTTCGTACAAAAGTTATAGCTTGATTTGTATTTTGAGCCTCGCGGCCCCTGCCGAGGCCTCAGAGGACTATATCAATTTTAGTGTGTAATAGCTAAAGTTTTAAGCAACACATTATAAATATAAACCATTTCAGGTTTCTGGACTTCTGGTTTTAAATTCGCAACTCCCTTGCCAAGAGACTTATAGAATTTTTAATATAGATTAGCTAAATTTTTAAATATCACACTATGATTAAACAAAATTTCAGGACCGTAGGCCTTTCCGTTCAAATTTTATGCTTTCAATTGTATTTGTGGCCGCCAGGGGCCCCGAGGCCTATACCAATGTCCTTGTATATTGTCTATATTTTTTAAGTAACGCACTGTAAAAATATAAAACTTCAAGTTCTTAGGCCTTTTTATTATTCAAATGTTAGAGGTTATTGGTGATTTGGGCTTCAGGGCCCCTGTGGAGACCTAAGAGCCTTATACCAGTTTTTCGTGTATATTAGCTAAATTTTTTAGTAAACTACTATAAGTATACAAATTTTCAGATTTCTAAGCCTTTTCGTTCAAACATTATAGCCTTTTCGTGTTTGTGTTTAGGGCCCTGGCTATATAAGTTTTAGTATATAAGAGCTAAAATTTTAAGTAACACACCATATACACTATATGATCACAAATATCCGGGCACATGCACGTTTGCGCTCTAGCCACGATTTCATGGAAATCAATAGGGCGTTGCACATCCCTTTGCCCGAATCACAGCTTCCACCCTTCGGGGAAGACTTTCCACCAAAAGTTGGTAGGTACTTTCCGGAATGTTCCTCCAGTCTTCCCGAAGAGCGAGAATCAGTTCAGGTACAGAAGTTGGCCGATGTGATCTGGCCCGCAAGCGTCTTTCCAATTCATCCCACAGACTCTCTATCGGATTGAGGTCGGGACTTTGTGCCGGCCAACCCATTTATTCGACCCCTAAGTCCGCAAACCACTGCTGTACACGCCTCGCTTTGTGGCACGGAGCATTGTCGTGTTGGTAGAGAAATGGCCCGTTTCCGAAAAATTGCCACAACGTTGGAAGTGCACAGTTGTCCAAAACATTCAGATAACGATCGGAGTTCATGATTCCTTGCACAGGAACGAGCTGGCCCAGTCCGTACCATGAAAATGAGCCCCACACCATGACTCCTCCTCCTCCGAACTTGACTGTGGGCTCTGTGCACTCAGGTAAGAAGCGTTCTCCAGGTATGCGCCAAACCCAAACTCGTCCATCGGATTGCCAGAGTGTGTAGCGAGATTCGTCTGTCCACATTGCACGTTTCCATTGGTCCATTGTCCAGTTTCTGTGGGCTTTGCACCACTCCAGACTTCGCTTGGCGTTGACCCTGCTGATGTGGTGCTTGTGGGCAGTAGCACGGCCATGGAATCCCATCGTGTGCAGTTCCCGACGAATTGTCATGGTACTGGCATCATTTGCAGAGGCGTTTCGAAACTCTGTGGCAATTTTTTCCGCCGAGGACTTCCGGTTGCTGCGGGTGACACGACGAAGCACTCGACGGTCTCTGTCCGTTAGTTTCTTGGGTCTACCGGTTCGTTGTTGAACGGTTGTTGATCCCCGGGTCTTCCATTTCATAATGACATCGCCTACTGTTGACTTGGGTATCTGAAGAAGGCTGGAAATGTCACGCACGGACTTGCCGCATAGGTGATATCCAACGATGGTCCCACGTTGGAACTCACTGAGCTCTGCCGAACGACCCATTCTTGCCAATGTCCAAGCAGAGTTGTGTCTGAAGGTGTGGGAAGCTATTTAAATGATGTGCAAGTCATTATCATGTGACATTGGGCCAATCGATGATCTGTGAGGGGTGTCCGGATATTTTTGATCATATAGTGTAAATGCAAGAATTCAGATTTCTGGACTTCCGGTTACAGCTTGATTTGTGACTGAGAGCTTAGGGCCCATGTCGAGACCCAAAAGCCTTATACCAGTTTGTAGTTTTTATTAGCTAATTTTTTAAGTAATTTTCTATTTGAGAAACTGGAAAGGACTGTGGATAACGACATGACCAACTGAAAACAACCTCTTGTCCACAAAAGAATTTTATTAAGCACATACGTATTTCGAACTCCTTGAGTTCATTATTCAATGCTAATACCTCAAGGAGTTCGGATTGGCATTGAATAATGAACTCAAAGAGTTCGAAAGACGTATATGCTTAATAAAATTCTTTTGTGAACAACAGGTTGTTTTCAGTTGGTCATAATTTTCTATAAATGAACAACATTTCAGATTTCTAGACCTTTTCGTCTAAAAGTTGTTACTTGTGTTTGGGGCCTGTTGGGCTCTGCTGGCGCCTATATTACTATTTTTGTATATTTGCAATATTTTTTCAGTACCACACCAAAGAATAGGTAAAATAGTTCTCCCTATTTCCTGACCACACTATGAATATACAAAATTTCAGGTTCCTAGGCCTTTCCGTTCAAACGTTATAGCTTCAATTGTATTTGGTGCCTCGAAGCCCCTGGCGGAGTTCTAGAGGCTTATATCAGCTTCCTTCTATATTGGCTATATTTTTTAGTACCAAACTAAAAATATACAAAATTTCAGGTTTCTAGACCTTTCCGTTCAAAAGTTATAACTTGATTTTTATTTGAGGCCTTGGGGTCTTCTGGCGGGCCGCATAGGCCTACATCACATTTCTTGTATATTTGCTATATTTTTTTAATACAACACTATAAATATACAAAATTTCAGATTCTAGGTCGTTCCGTTCAAATGTTATCACTTCAATTGTATTTGGGGCCTCGGGACCTCCGGCGGGGCCCTAGAGGCTTATATCACTTTTCTTGTAGATTGGTTTTATATTTTTAGAACCGCACTACAAATTTACGAAATTTCAGGATTTTTGCCCTCTTTGTTCAAAAGATAAAAAAGGAACCATGAAATTCATACAAGTGGCCCCTGAGGGGCCCCGAGCCACCCTAGAGGATCCGCTATATTTTTCGCTCCGTCCACTGTATAGGGCCTACGTGTGTAGAAAATTTCAAGCCTCTAGGTCAATCCTTTCAAAAGTTATGGCATGAGTAGTAGCGGGAGGATTCGCTATACAGTTCTTTAAATTCTGACGTTAACAGTCAAACTCTGACGTCACAAATTGCTCAAATGCAATCAAAACTCCATAGACATGAAAGGAAGTCAGTTGGGGAAACGACAAAAGCACATGGTTTGGTCCACCCTAGAGGATTCACTACATTTTTCGCTCCGTCCTTTGTATAGGGCTTACGTGTGTAGAAAATTTCAAGCCTCTAGATCAGGGGTGACCAACCTTTTTTTGTCTCGGGCCAAGATAAATTTCTGAAGGTTTTCAGGGGGCCAACAATTTGTAATTCAAATACATTCAAATATTTTAGGAAGCGTTAACCACGTACAATCTTACTTGTTAATAAATTTTACGGTAAATAGTTAATTTCGCGGGCCGCATAAATTCCTTTGGAGGGCCGCATTTGGCCCGCGGGCCGCAGGTTGGTCACCCCTGCTCTAGATCAATCCTTTCAAAAGTTATGGCGTGTGACATACATGATACATACATCTGTACCGTCGTTAATAGGGTTTTAGATGATGCTAAAACCTTAAAAACTAATAAATTCAACATGTGATTGTTGGTGATCCGTTCATCGGATTTTGGAAATTTTGTTTTGTTTTGTTCGGAATTCCATGCTGAACAAGACTTCAATTGGAATTTTTTGTGTATCTGTTACGGTTTTTAAGATAGGATTTGAATGCTCCTAATTTGCATACTCGGGATGATAAAAAGTGCACCATGGGATAGGTCACCCACAACTTCC
>JAHWFO010070960.1:124987-141636 GCA_023313115.1 Rhysida immarginata | reverse complement strand
GCTTTATTTCAAAAGCCACAACTTACGTAATTCATACTCTGCGCAATTATCCAAGGTACAGTTTATCACAATGGGATTACAGGTAAGGATGTTTTTGGCAAAGTCGGAATTTCTGCATAGACGGTTTTACGATTGCGGAATTTCTCCATAGACGGGTTTTACGATTGCGGAATTTCTCTTCAGACGGTTTTCACGGAAGCGGAATTTCTCGGTAGACAGTTTTTACGATTGCGGTATTTCTCTGCAGACGGTTTTAGCGGTATCGATATTTGTCATTAAATCGTTTTATCTTACGTGAAATATCACCAAATAAGCTTGTACTCCACAACGTTTTTAAACAACACCTACAATTGATTTATTTTCGAGGATAATTATCCGTTTGGGTGATGGTGTTATTATCAATGTAATGCATCAGTTTTAAAATTTCCTCATAACCGTTCATACAATGCAATGCAATCAACAACAATAATATACAAGCACTACAAAGTCGAAGCAACGATCCTTTCTGTATGGTGGGCGTAGATCGCTCCATTGCCTTCATGAAAGAAATTTCAAAGAGCAAAAAAAAAAAAAAAACCATAGATATTTATGCAGATATCGGTCATCAGCTTTATATATTTACGTGTTTACAGCGTGAATGTAGGATCTAAACTGAAACAGCAAGGTTTTGAAATGGAAGGTCTCTCCAGGGGACCGGGTCCACAGCAAACAGACGCACGAGCCATCCTGGGGGCCAGCGACGGGTTTGGGAACGCGACGTAATGCGGGACCCGAGGACTAGGATTCCCCGAATGTTTGGAAACACCAAGGCGGACTTCAGTTAACGGGCTTTTTTCAAAGCCCATTAAATGTCCGCCGTGTTTTTCACATTAGCTTAAGGAGAATACGTTTATAGTGGTGTCCGGTCCAAAAATAAAAATTTGGAGAAACCCCTTATTGTTTTGCTTATTTTTGAGAGCAACTGAAATTTAACTCATAATATCGACGATATCTTTCTGAGTTTTCAGAAATTTGTTTGGGCTTTTTATAAAAGTTGCTCTATACATTTGGCTAATAAATTACGCAAAAGACATTTTGATAACGCTTGCATATGCGCAGTTAAACATTATTTAGTAAAAATGCTCATATTTCATCAAATAATAAATATTTTTCTGTTCTGATTGCAGGGTGGTGTCTTTACTGTAGTTTGTCAAGTTTGCTGAAAATGGCATTGCAATGGGTTGAAAATTCTGCATGTTATAAACAAAAAACTTACGAAAACATTTTGAAAAAATCATTTTTTTTTAAAAAATCTTTATATCTCCATGAATATACATGTTATTCTCATATAAATGAACACAGATTAAAAAAAAAGAAGTCTCGTAATCATATGCTACAGTTACAGGGTGATCCCTGAAATGCTACAGTATTTCAAGCATTATTTTTTACAGGGTGATCCCAAACATTATTTTTTTGGTTCACTTTGTTGCTGGTCCCTTATTTGCTTTCGGGAGAAAACCTTCGCTGAAATGTATGAGATGTAACATCCTCTTTACACCCCTAAAATTTCAGGATAATTCGTCAAGTATTTTTCTAGATATTCGACAAAACGTCTAAAATCGAAAGTGTCCGATTACTTTTGGCTAGATAGTGTATATATATACATGCTAAACGGACACCTCTAGAAGTATTTTTATTTTTGGACCGGACACCACTATAAACGTATTCTCCTTATGCTTATTGGCCTCATATTACATGTAAGTTCATGTCAGTGTAAGAAAAAAATTTGTAAATACATATATTTACCTCACTGTTTTCAAAATGCTCATCAGTTTCAAAGATTTCATCTAATGAAGATAATGCAGATGATGGGGCCTAAAAATTTTACAATTTCATAAAATAATGATTACTTTATGGTATTTGTTTACATATTACAAGTACAAGTGTACATATACAAGTGTAATTACTTGAGTAGACGAGGAAGAGTCATGATAGCCTTTCATAGCTAATTGCTGTAAAATATTTTCAGCCTAACTCATCTTTATTCAAATGTCGTCTGCTTTAGCAGAATTGACGCTGTAAAGCAGTATTGTAACACTAGAGGGCGATTTATTTCACGTTTTCAATTTTGAAACGCACATTATTTATTTTGAATGCTTACATTATTTGATTTGAAACATGTATTAAAGTATCGGAATGTACATTAAATGATTTGAAACGAACATTAAATGATGTGAAAAAGACATTAAATGATATGAAACAAACATTAAATGTTTGAAACTTACATTAAACCAACAGAAAAAAGCCGTAAAATAATGTTGTAATCAGTTTAGGGTTAATAAGTACAATTTATTTTAAAAAATTCTTATTTAAAACGAAATGGAAACATTGTAAACATAAAACACAATAACGATATAAAATGACCAAAGAATTACCGAAATGACGTGAAAATAAAATAAATTAAATTGCCAATATTTCCACTGAACTATTTACATTTGTGTAAAGATGAATTAAAAGTGTAAAGATATATTGGAAGTAACAAATGAAATGAAATTTAGATATAAAAAGATTTTTATTAGAACAAAAAAAATCGTATACAACCAAAACTAACATGAACGGTCGCGTGTATCTCTAAAATACAAATAAGCACCACTGCAAGGCCCTAATAATGCTTCGAAATTCAGACACGGACTGAAGATAGGTCAAAGGGAGCAGGGAGAATAGCCAAGAACAAACGATCGTGGCGCCATCTCGCTTATAGATATTAAACGAAATTCATCTGTTGTGTATCTTTCACATCTGCGCGCCCACTGGAAGGTTAAAAACTAGAAGAAGGGCATATATGATTTTCGCAGTGATTACGATCTCGAAATGAGATGCCTTTTGGAGTTTTTGGAGTTTCCTGTAAAATTTTAAAATTGGAAACACATGCCCTTCTTCCAGACACCCATTCAATTAACGCTAATAAATTGATATTCACGATGAAGGTAGGGCATACTAATAAAAGGTATCTCATGACCAACAATGCAAGACAAAGTTTGTGCAACAAATAAGCCCATCGTGTTGTATCAACAATGGTATCAAAACGCAATTCACCAACAATATGCACGGACCAACAATATATATCTCATGACCAACCACACAAAGTAAAGTGTGCAATATAAGTAGGCCCATCCGTAACCACCGAGAGAGAAGGCCGTAAAGAAACGTAATATATTGATACATCATCATAGATAGATAGATAGATAGATAGATAGATAGATAGATAGATAGATAGATAGATTGGTTTGGTTTGTTTGGTATTAACGTCCTTTTTCAACTGCTATGGTCATTTCAGGACGGCGTTATAGGGACCACAAATTTTGCCTCGCAAGGGTTCTTTAACGTGCAGCCGGCAAACGACTAAACGAGACCAACGGCTTTACTTCCCTTCCGAAGGAAGTGCGTGATCTCAGGATTTTCTCCCCTGAAAAAATCCTCGTCGTCCTCGGCTAGGGTCGACCCCGCGTCCTCGAGCATCAAGGCGATAACGCAACCACTGAGCCACCGAGGCCGACAGATAGATAGATAGATAGATAGATAGATAGATAGATAGGGCATTGTTATTTGCATTTCTACCAATAATAAGCCATAAATTTGCCCTATGTATGATGATGTAACAATGTATTACGTTTCATTGTGGAGGCCTTCTCTCTCGGTGATTACAGTCAACACCACCTAGACAGAAGGCCTGATAACGGAAACGTATATCATCACACATCACACATCGTATATCATCATTAGTCGACCCAAGGCTAACGAGAAATACAGGCTCCGGAACTGAAAAATCACCTGACCAAGATAGGTCTAGCAACAATCCAATCTGCATTGTTTCCAACAAACGAAAAAACACCGATTGTTAAAATCTAAGATGGAAACAATGAAGGTTACATTTTGCTAGACCTATCTTGATCAGGTGACTTTTCAGTGCCGGAGCCTGTCTTTCTCGTTAGCCTCGTAGTCGACCAAATTTAGGGCTTATTATTGTTAGAAATAGGATTAACAATGGTCGACTAATGATGATGTAACAATGTATGACGTTTCCGTTATCAGGCCAAAGGCAAAAGTGGTGTTGTCCATCCTGTCTCTGAGAATTATAAGGGTCGTACAAATGAAAATGAAAATTTGTGTGGGAAAAAAAAAGACGACGTATAGGATCGTAAGTTTTTGTTTTCAACAATTGCGAAACCCCACGTGCAAATTGAACAATAGGTTGCAAGTGTTGCATTACGTGAGAAAGAACGATAGCTCGCGCTTCGAAGCTCTGCAAGTGATCGCTTCGTCCAACCAACAAAATGGAGTCAACGAAACAGGAACAGAGAGCAGTAATTCGTATGTTGACATGTGAAGGAGTTTCAGTTTCTGAAATTCATCGTCGTATGCAGAACGTCTATGGAAATGACTGCCTAACCTTCACTCGTGTTTGGGCATGGAGCAAGAGGTTTTCTTCATTGCAAGATGATCAACGACCTGGACAAGCAAACCGCGCCATCACGGATGATCCTAAAGCCAAAATTGACGCTGTCTTAAAGGAAAACAGAAGAGTGACACTCGATGTCGTGGTTGCTAAAACTGGTCTTAATTGTGGAACTGTTCACTCCATTATCAGGAACCATCTGTACTACAGAAAAATCTGTGCACAATGAGTCCCGCATCATTTGACGTCAGAACAACTTGGAGTTCGAATGGCCATGTCCCTGCAACATTTGACTCGCTATGAACAGGAAGGAGAGAGCTTTCTCGACAGAATCGTTGCAGGGGATGAAACTTGGTGCTTTCATTTCCAGTCCGAAAGCAAAGTCAAAGCCATCAATGGAAGCATTATGGGTCACCACCCCCGAAAAAATCAAAAGCAATCGCAAACAGCATGGGGAGGGAAGGTGATGTTGACCGTGTTTTTTGATCGCAAAGGCCCGATTTTACTGGACTTTCTTGAAAAAGGCACCACAGTTAACGCAGCACGATATGGGGGCACATTAAAGGCAGTGCGCGCGGCCATCAAATGCAAGCGTCCTGGACTTCTTCCACAAATACAGAAGGAGTGGTTCTTCTCCACGACAACGCGCGTCCTCACACCTCGAAAGCAACGGTAGACCTCATCAAAAAGTTCAACTGGAAAGCAATGCAGCATCCACCTTACAGCCCTGACTTATCCCCATGTGACTTTCACGTGTTTGTTATCTCAAGAAACATCTGAAAGGCCGCAGGTTTCAGTCGGACGATGAAGTGAAACACGCAAGCGTAAGATTTCTTCCATAAAGGAATTACACGCCCTGTTACACAGTGGGATAAATGCCTTAACGCATTTGGAGAGTATTTTTAAATCCCTTGTGTACACTTTGGCTAAAATAATCTTCGTTTTCATTTGCACGACCCTGATATAAAACAAAATTGAATTGGTAACAATATATGGAATTCCTGTTGTTCGGGATTTTCTTAGAACTGATAGTTATTAGAACTTAAGCGTTTCTTGAAAACCTTTAAAAATGAGGGAAAACTAGAGATAATGGAGTGTTAGCAGACTATTGAGAAAGAGTGGAAAGGCGATATAAGAACCATTCCCTAAGCTCGGGAGAAAGTTGACGACATAAGCGATAACAAAGCATCCATCAACTCGACTCTTCATATCCACAAGCATACAGTATTGTGCTCTTTGATAATAGTTCGAAGGATACATGTTAATTCATATATATCTAAATATCACAGAAGAAATTAGCGAGTACTGGTCAGAAAAGACAAAAATTAAGCAGGCGTCGGAAACATCTGAACAACGGGAGCTTGTCCAGAGGAGAAAATTGTAGAATTACTGAAAACCTGTTTGAGTTATTTAACTTCTTGAGATTGTTGTGTTTACCTACAACTGTAATTATCCCGGGCAACGCCGATTGCCTCTGCTAGTTTATACATCATCATATACACTATCTACCCAAAAGTAATCGGACATTTTCGATTTTATATGTTTTGTCGAATATCTAGAAAAATACTTAACGAAATATTCTGAAACTTCAGGGGTGTAAAGAGAATGTTACACCTCGTGTATTTCAGAGAAGGGTTTGTCCTGAAGCCAAATAGGGGACCAGCAAGAAATTGAAGGGAAAAAAGTAATGTTTGGGATCTCCCTGTAAAAAATAATGCTTGAAATGAGTTAAAGCTGCATCATATGATTATGAGGCTTCTGTTACTTAGCTGTGTTCACTTGTATAACAATAGCACCTATATTCATGGAGTTATAAAGGTTTCTTTAAAAAAATCGAAATGTTTTCATAAGCTTTTTTGTTTATAATAAGCAGGGTTTCAACTCAATGGATTTTCAGGAAACTTGACAATCTACAGTAGAGACAACAACCTGCAATCAGAAAATAAAAATATTAAATATTTGATGAAATATGAGTATTTTTACTAAATAATGTTTAAATGCGCATGCGCAAGATATACCACAATGTCTTTTTACATAATTTCTTAGCCAAATGTGTAGAGCTACTCTTATAAAAAGTCCAAGCAAATACGTGAAAATTCAGCAAAAAATCGCCGATAGAATGAATTGAATTTCAGTTGCTCTCAAAAGGAAGAAACATTTATAACTCCATGAATAAACGTGCTATTGTTATACAAAAGGGCACAGATAAATAAAAGAAGCCTATAATCATATGCTGCAGCTACAACGCATTTCAAACATTATTTTTTACATGTTTTTCTCAAACATTATTATTTTGGTTCACTTTGTTGCTTTTCTCAAACATTATTATTTTGGTTCACTTTGTTGCTGGTCTCCTATTCGCCTTCGGGACAAAACCTTCGCTGAAATATATGAGATGTAACATGCTCTATACTCCCCTGAAGTTTCAGGATAATTCGTGAAGTATATTTCTAGATATTCCACAAAAAGTCTAAAATTGAAAGTGTCCGATTACTTTTGGGTAGATAGTGTATATCAACATACGTTTAATTCCATCGATTGAAAAAAAAATCCGGTACACCTGAAAAGATAGCCTGCAACTTAAGGAATGTTAAGGGCAGACTGCACTATACAGTTACGATGTAAATAAAAAAAACAACTTATTATATGAAATTCCATCTTTGTTTTTTTTTCATCTTAATATATAAGGAGGGGCACAATATTTTGTATTACCCAGGGCCCAATTTTAAAACTACAGTCCTCCCTGAACTCTCAACTGCATGAAGTACACTATATTGCCAAAAATGACTGGACACTTTCGATTTTAGGCGTTTTGTCGAATAACTAGCAAAATACTTGACATATTATCCTGAAATTTTAGAGGTGTATACGAGCATGTTACACCTCATATATTTCTCGAAGTCTTTGTCCCGAAGGCAAATAGAGAGCCACCAAAAAATTGAACAAAAAAATAATGCTTGAAATGCATTGTAACTGTAGCATATGATTAGGAGGCTTCTTTTACTTAACTGTGGCACGTATATTCATGGAGTTATAAAGGTTTCTTTAAAAAAATCGAAATGTTTTCGTAAGTTTTTTGTTTATGACATGCAGTGTTTTCAACCCAATGCAATGCCATTTTCAGGAAACTTGACAAACTACAGTAGAGACAAAACCCTGCAATCAGAAAATAACAATACATGTATTAAATATTTGATGAAATATGAGCATTTTTACTAAATAATGTTTGACGGCGCATGCGCAAGGGTTACCTAAATGTCTTTTCCATAATTTATTAGCCAAATGTATAGAGCTACTCTTATAAAAACCCCAAGAAAATAGCGTGAAAATTCAGAAAGATATCGCCGAAAGAATGAGTTGAATTTCAGTTGCTCTCAAAGATAAACAAAACGATAAGGGGGTTCTCTCCAAATTTTTATTTTTGGACCGGACACCCGTATCAACTTCTCCTTACGATGATATTCCCCATTGAGTCGTGAACTTGTGGAATGCGATTCAAAACGATGGATAAATTCCAAATCGGATGAATACCTTCCAAGGGCATTAATGTCTTAAATATACAATGTTTGTACCATATGTTACGTTGAAGAAATTCCAATTAGAGGAGCGGCGAATTGCTGAATAGACCTGGTAAGTTCACGAAACTATTCATTTACCATCTATAAATTCTAATTTTAATCGTACGAGTCCATAAGTTTATTTTATTTTATTTTTTTTCTTTATTTAATGGAATCCAATACGTCCATCCAGGCCTGTATGGCCAGAGGCCGACGAATTGGGTCCCTGGATGAACCTGGATTGACGACTGCTGTATGATGGTCGCAGCAGCCGGGGGAGGGGGTGCAGATCGTATGTCACTGATGGTCACCCATCCAGTGACTAGCTGTGCCTGATGTTGCTTAACTTTACAGAAGTTGTGTGTTCAATGAAAGTCCACCAAGCCACGGCCTCCCCTCTCCCCGACTGTCCAAATATACTGAGAAACACAAGAGCAAAATGCTGCAACAGTTTCAATTATTTTCCGTTATCTGTCCAAATACGCTTGTGAGAACGTATTAATATCGTCTTCCATGTTAAAGAATAGGAGAGTTGCGCGTATGAGTCACAAGTCACATTCGTAATTTTTTCCAAGATATTTGTTTTAAAACAAATAGAAGGAATGAAAATTAAACATTCATTCAAACATTAACTTCTCTGTGTCTGAAAGCTATATTTGGCCTATGACTTTATTTGGCCGACCCCTATATGTGAACTTAGTGATAAAATTTGTAACTATTGTTATATTCACATATCATCATTGTATCTTGATCACATATTCTACAAAGGATAAAAAATTGCCTTTGACGGTGGTTTTATAGACTAAATGCGGCGGTTTTAATAAAATTATAATTCCTGTTACTCATTTAATAAAATATCGAATACTGTAACAACAGATTTTAATAAAAAATACTTGATTTGTGATCTGAGAATATTTCAAGAAGAGAAATTTCAATATACCGAAAATGTAGATAAATTGATTATCTTGTCCTAACGAGGGACTGAAACGCGCTTTAGCCTAAGGAGAGAAGGAGGGAGAGGGTTCCTTCAGCATGAACACCTGCTGGTTCGATGACCAGCATATTGCATCATTCAAGTGCGCAAATTTAAAGGCTTCTACGACACCTAGCGCCTTTAACACTTAGTCCCTTGTCAGCTCATTAGTGTCGTAAAATTTCAATAATCACTCGAAGACCCACGAGTCTTTTTAATTAACTAGCTCGAATGCGAATCGAATTCTTCTGAACAGTTCAAGTTGACAGTCTGCGCGGAAAAAAACGCATTTCCTTTCGTTCGTTTTCCGTACAATTAATTCGACGATCGCTGTCATTTGATTCTCGTAAAGTTCTCGGCTCTTGGTCGTTAAAAGCCAACGAACCCTGATTCAACATTTGGGGCGAAAGAGAAGAAATTTTAACAGGGTCCTCTTGCCTGAGAAATTCAATACGGCACGAGCTTCTTTTTTCTCTCGGATATTTCTTAATGAAGAGGCGTTTTTTTTTTATTTATAATTATTGAAAAATCTTCCTCCTTGTGTAAAAGTTTAATGTATAAACGGGCTGAAAAGAGGCAAGAGGATGCCTTTCTTGACCCCTCCCACATAGCGAAGGTGAGGCTCTCAAACATCCTGGATGCCATTTGTTACCACGAGAGAAGATGGGGAGGGGGAGGGGAGAAACTGGTGAACACTGGCACGAGAGCACTCCCTTCCCCCTCCCAGCTGACCTAGGGGCCAAACGGAATCCGGTTGAGGGGGATACAAAACAGTGTCTCCTCAGTCGATGATGATGATGGTGGTGGTGGTGGTGGGGGTTCTCGGGATGGGAGTGAGTGAATTCTCGGGTTTCACGTTGCGCGATGCTTCTTTGAAAATCCAAGTAAAGCTTTTAGTACAACAACAAAACCAGGGAGAAAGGAAAGGATCATTTTTAACTCGAGTGGAGTTTTAAAAATTCACGAATAGTAACGGTACATCAAAAAACAAGCCTCGACTGTTCTGAATTCGTGATCTATAATAAGTTTGTCTAATCTATGTTTTTAATGAAGTAGTTAAAAATAATAAGTTTTTTATGGACACATTATTTTGAAAACAGTTGCAAGCAATTAATTCTAACACTTAGCAATAAAACTTTCTCTAACAGTATTAAAGAATTTAAAAATTAATTTATAAATGGAATTTTTTTAAAGGATTCTAATGAAACGGTCAGTGCACATGTATCATTCCATATTGTAGTTAGCCATTTACAAATTTATGGAGTTGTGGTTTCTGTGAGCAATTGTGGAGTTAGATTTGGGATCGAAAATTTTGCTCCATAAGGAGAAAACTAGCTAGAAATGCTACTTACAATCCTCCTCTTAAATTTATTAAGATCGTATCAATTTAATTATATTTATTAAGTCGAATTTATTTAAATTGTTTATTTGTTGGTGTTTTTTTAAGCCCCAATATGTGAACAAAAGATTTAATGGCACGGTACTCAACTTCGAGCTAAAAGCGTTCATTCTACAAAATCCATACAGGATCTGAATTTGAAACACACAAGTCATGTAATTTTTAGTAACGCGTAGATGATAAAGTGTATTCGAAACGCGTAGATTTTCATTGAATACATCTACCATTTGCTATTTCTCAGGTCCTTTTTTGTTCTCATGTAATTTTTGATGTGTGTAAATGTAAGAATTATTTATCTTTATTTCATATGAAATATATTAAAAAAAATAATCAAATCATAAGCCCCCCTCCCACCCCGCTTGATTTCCGCCAAAGAAGTTGTTGGCACGATGATGTTCTCCATGTACATCACAACTACTAAAAAATCAGCCCCTCCTTCATTTGGATAAATAGAGAGGTCAAGTGCAAAAATACTGAAAAAAAAAATAAAATTTTGCCCCTCATAACATGGTATCCAAAAAATTAATGTGGATAAATTCAAATCTAAAGGATAAAAAAAATAAAAACACCTCACTATGAAACAAAAATAGTAAGGGAAATTTAAAGTGAAGAGAAAGCTTACACGAAACGCCCTATCATGTTTACTTATCCAGGTAAACAAAGCATGAAGAAAACTCTATGGGACAAATAATATAAACACGCCAAAGAAACATTGTGGAATCGTATAATTTAATCTGATGACAAACAGTTTAACTTATTTGGACATGACGACTCCAAAAAAGTGTGGAGAAAGAATGGTGAAGCACTTAGCTCAAGCTTCTTCAGAACAAACATAAAACAGGGATGACGTTCTATAATATATGTTGTTTCAGGGTAAATGAATAGCACGATTAACGGAATCTTGTCTCCATTGACAATATCATGACAAAGCAACAATACTTCTCCGTGAAAATTTATGGCCACCTGTATAAAGTAAGGTGCTGCAAATAATGTACGGTATTCAAAAATAATGGTGCAAAAATAAAACTGATTTATTTTTTATTAGAGTAACAATAGAGTAAAATAACTGAATGCGTCCTTCTTAATGTGGATAGATATAATTACAAAGGAAAACAATTTTTCTTATAAACTGTTGTGGTTAAAGAGCAAAATTGTTTTCCTCTGTAATTTTATTAGAGTGACATTAAAACCATATTGATATGAAAAGATGGAAGAACTTCATAAGTTTCATATGGATATTTTAAGTGTTGGATAGGACTACCCTGGGAACACGGTAGATCTCTAAACGGTAGTCCATTTCTTCCCAGTCCCGTCCCAGCACATCCTCGGTTATCAGCTTCACTGCACCAGAGATGCGTTCTCTCAAATCATCCAATTGTTTCGGTAATTGGGGGACATACACAACATCTTTCAGGTAATGGTAGTGTGGCATTCAGGTGGTCTCGAACAACACAGACACACACACATACAGGCAAGGTGAAACCGGAAAATTCGGTGAATCACCCCTTAATGTGATAATAGGAAATGCCCGGCTAACATTTATATGGACGCACGCTGAAGAAGATCGCATGGGGATTGAAATGCGCATCCATGAATAATAAAAAAATCAAATATGGAAAAAGAATGTGTATCTCTGTCTCTCTCGTAAGTACCTTAAGTAATCATCCACAGTAGATAAGGTGTTTGCTTTCTCCTCGTGTTCTTCTGTATCTCAGCTAATATATGCAAACCTGCCTTCACCATTGTTGACAGGCGTACGTTCATGCGTCTTATCACTGATAATGGAACAGAGAGTCAATATGAAAGTACCTTTTAAATTGGGTAAAACCACAAAGGAACCCTACGAAATGTTAAAGACAGTATGCGGTGAAGACGCTGAGACTCGAAAATATGTGTATGAGTGGTATTAAGCGTTTCCGTGAAGGACGAGAAACCCTCGACGATGAACCACGATGTGGAAGGTCGACCACCGGACCTCCGGAATTCTTCCTGTATCCTCGTTTGAAATCAACAATGTAAGGACATAGATTTCTCGACATTCCGGATATTCAAACGGCTGTGACGAGGAAAATTAAAGCAGTACCAAAAGAGGATTTTTCACATAGCGATGCAACAGTCGTACGAACGATGTCGAAAGTGTATTATTGCCATGGAGGCTTACTTTGAAGGACAATAAAGTCATCTCTGAAATACTTGTACCTGTTTGTTTTTCCGAGTCATTCAGCGAACTTTCCGGTCTCACCTTGTATGAACGTATGAAGTTTTTCTATCACTTCACATCAATAAGATTTTTGTATGTCAGTTCAATAAAAAATAAATCAGCTTTTTGAATAACCCTGTCTTACAGGGGGTAGCCGTGGCCTGGTTGTCTAGCCGATGCTTCTCTCTCGGTGGAGTTAAGCACCTTAGGCACGGCTCGTTTCTGGCTGGGTGACAGCCAGTGGATATTCGTCTCCCCCCGTGCTTCGTAGGGCACGTTAGGCCGTCGGTCCAGGCTGCTACTGTCATCCTGTAGCAGTCGTTATTGGGGATAGTACAATAGATTCAAAGAGTCGCAGTTTGGTTTCTTGATAACCACTTCGGTTTCTTGTTAACCACTTTGGTTTCGTGGTAACCACTCCTTACAGTTCGGTCAGTCAGTCACCCCTGTCTTGTGTTCCAAGAAGACAAATATACGACCAGACGGCGAAAGTTGTCAAAGATTTATTTCAGATCATTGTGTTGGGCTGGTAGGCTCACTCTACTGTTTAGCATTTATGGAAACAAATTGAAAGAATACTTGCCAACAGACGTCCAATAAACCGAAATGAATTGAAGCAAATCTTACAAGATGCTTGAAATTCTACTGAGTCTAAACTTGCAGAGAGGTTATTAAGCAAAACTGAGGTCCCATAAGATGCTAAGATGAAAACATTTCAGACCGAAGATGGTACATCCTAACAATTTTTTCCCCGAAGCCCAGGGGGGGGGGGGGTATGTTTTGATTGTTTTCTTATAATGCGTTTCATTCAAGTAAACTTTTATATCTTCAGTTCAGATCCTGCATCGATGTTGTTGAATAACGCTTTAACTTGTAGTTCAGTACCGTGCCATTAAATTTTCTGCTTACTGTATATCGCATTTTTGGTGGGTAACAACTTTATACTTAACTTATATGAATATATTTCGCTTAAGTAAATGCTCTTTAAAGTATCTCATTAAGAAATCAAATGAAATGAGCTATATTTGTCATTAACAGTTGGCATTTTTTACGTTGCTTTCTTGGATTTTTTTTTGCACCAAAACAAAAGGAACAAGGATGAAGCGAGTTTCGACATTTGGTTTGCTACAGAAATGAAGCTTAATTAAAAAAAAAAAGGGTGGGGGAATGGTGAATTTTAAAAATGGAAAGATGCTTCACTTGTGCAGACACCAAACCTTTAAGAAGGTTAAAAAAAATGATTCGTTTTCCTAGAACTCTGAGGAAGGGGAGGTAAAATTGAGCGGGAGAGAGAGAGGAAATTAACCTTGCCATTCTAGGAGCGGGTGTGCAGTTATAGAAAAGGCGGCACGTGGGTGAGAAATAAAAAGTGACAAGTTGTTGGTGAAATATATCATATTAAAAAGAAAAGGAAAAAAACGGCAAAGCTTTTTTATTTATTTCCCCACGTAAGAATTTTTCGGTTAACCCAGTATTAAAACATCTATCCCAATTAAGTCGAAGCCAGAGATGCTAGTGGGAGAGGGAAATAATAGAGCCTCATTTAGGAACTAAATTGAATAACTATCACTTCCTCTCCATTTTTAAACTTAATGCGACTCCTTCAATTAGTGAGGGACGGAGGATCACTTAATTCCTGATACTACTCAACATCAGCTGAAAGTTGGAAATGCCCTCCTCCACCTACACAGAGCCCCCTCCCATCAGTTCCCCATCTCAAAACCATGTGAGTATTAGTGTAGAGTTTAGAGGGCTCCCCACATTCTTTCAAGCCCCAGCCATCCGCCAACGCTTTCCTGCGCCTATCTCACTTTGACCTCTGACCAAGACCGAGTGTTTTATTTCCCGTCAATTATCCTACTGAGGATTGTCAGAGGTAATTGGGGTTCCGAAGAAATGCAAGGCTATTCATAAACAGTTTCATATCGTTGTTGCAAAGGCGTTCATGAAGAAAGAGAGGTGCTTGAGGGCGTACCGATCGATACGGAAATGGGAGGAGTCCCGTTAATTTATATTCTCGTTAAAAATTCTCAATGTTTTTCTAGATTTGGTGAGGTAATAGATTTTTTCCCAAGTGTTCAATGCGCGACGAAAAGTGCATGTGTTTCATTTGTTGCAACATCATGAGAACTTTAATTTCTCGTCCCAGGATGATTATCAAACTATCACTTAAAGCTGTGTAAACAAAAAAAAGTAATCGGTATTCACCTTGTTCTCAATTATATCATCTATTTGTCTGGACGCATTTCCAGAATCTAGGCCGATCTTGCAATCTAAATGGAATATTCTCTAGTACAGACCTGGCAAAAACGATAGGACACATTGCGTTTTGTTTATTACAGCACAATCAATTAATACATTTAAATGAAATTTCAGAACAAGCTTCATTACTAATAAAGATGTCTGTTTGTAGCATTTTATACAATTCGACATTAAATTTTACAAATTATACAAAAAGAAGCAATATTGTTAGTGGAAAAAAAGATAGGACGTATGACAAAAATAGACGGAAATGGAAAATTAATAATTTGTATTGCCACCATTCTTTGCCACCATTCAAATACCCTCTCTTTCATTGATTTGACTAAGGTTTGGAGGGTTGAAACCGGAATTTCGTTCCAGGCGATGCATAAGGCATCCTGTAAGCTACTGATGTTGTCATACTGCTTGCTATTGGCGTATACAGCCCTAACCAAAATGCCCCATAGGTTTTCTATGGGGTTAAAGTCAGGGCTTCTTGCTGGCCAAGTCATAACAGATATATTGTTCTGTGCAAACCACTCTTTGGTTGACTTGGAGGCATGACACGGGGCATTTTCCTGTTCAAATTGCCAATTTTCACCCTCAAGACGTTGTTCCAGTGGCAGAAGATGATTGGTGAGCAGTTGTTGGTACTTGACACTGTTCATTCTGCTACTAACAAACACGATGTTGGGTTTCCCGGTAGAGCCGACCATTACGGAACCCCCGCCTTGCACTCTTTTTTGCAAAATAGCGTGGTTCTTTCCGTATGTCGTGCCAGTAATAATTCCAATCATGAGGACCGTCGAAATTGAATTTCTTTTCATCACTGAAAACAACTTGGTCCCATTCTTTGGTCCAGCTCATATGTTCTTTAGCAAATTGGAGGCGGTCTCTTTTGTGGTGGGTTGTAAGTGGGGGTTTTTGTTTTAATTTTTCACGCCGAAGATGTGGACAAGCATTTAGGTAATTATTGATGGTTCTTCTGGACGCCTGATCCCAATTGTTGCTTTAATAGCGTTTGCTGATAATTTTTTCATTGCTGGCAAGCCTAGCAACTCGACGTTAACCTTGTGGTGTTGGGCATTTCGGCCGTCCGATTGATTTTTTCGTACCGTAACTTGCAGGATCTTGCAGAAATACAGTACTCACATGCCTAGAACGACCGACCAATAAGGTGTGCAGTTTCGGCCTCAGATTTCCCATTCTGGTTATAGGCAGTAATTTTGCCCTTTTTCCAAATCGGTGAGTGTTGTACCGCGTCCCATGCTAAATGTTTACAGAAATTGCTATTAAATTTATTAATTAGCTTTGTATTTATAAGTTTATTACCAAGAGTGCAGCTGGCAGCCCACTTCAGTATGTCGATTTAGCCGTACACCAAACTGTCCTATCTTTTTTTTTCCACCCCTAATTTCAAGTTTATGGTATCAACCAAAATCTACTCCTCAAATTTGCATAAAATTTGCATCGATAATGTGTTTGGGCATAATACACATTGTCCTAAACTTTCATTTAAATGTATCAATTGGTTGTGCTGTAATAAACAAAACACAATGTGTCCTATCATTTTTTGCCAGATCTGTGCAGATCTGAAATAAAAGGAAAAACCTCTAATACATAAGATAAGAAATACCGGACAGGTATTTTGAAATTTTGCCTTCATGCTCAACGGTGAAAATGAAACTGAGGTTTCTTTCTCTTCAAATATAACAGTTCCATGGTTTATCTATCTCTTTTTCGTTAGCACAGACTGGGGGGGGGGGGGGGGGGCCGGCGGCGGGGGCGGGGCCTGGTGGTCTCGTCGGTTGGCTTGCTGATTGATGGAGTTAAGCAACTTCAGG